>VMDO01002732.1:12641-160510 GCA_007922755.1 Pedetes capensis | reverse complement strand
CTATTGAATATACCATGGACTGCCAAAAGAACCAACAAATCTGTCCTAGAAGAAGTACAACCAGAGTGCTCCTTGGAAGCAAGAATGGCCAAACTGCGTCTTACATATTTCGGACATGTAGTCAGGAGAGAACAATCCCTGGAGAAGGACATCATGTTTGGGAGAGTGGCAGGTCAATGCAAAAGAGGAAAACCCTCCATCAGATGGATTGACACAGTGTCTGCAACAATGGGCTTAAACATAAATAAGATGGTTTGCCTGGCACAGAATCGGGAAGTGTTTCGATCTGCTGTACATAGGGTTGCTATGAGTCGGACTCAACTCAATGGCACCTAACAACAATTCACTTCGAGAACTATTAGATGGGTATTAAATTACATTTGCAAACCAATTGTAATTAACCTCATAACACTGAATAATTTTCAGATACAGAACTGCACACAGGTAATTATATATTAAAAATGGTTCATACAATCAAAATGACTGTGAGGAAATCCAGTTTCATTAGAAACTTGGCTAGTAGTTCAACTGGGGCAATGGGGATTACAGCCATTTTTATTTCTAATTTGCTTTTTCCTATCTTACAAATGTTATTTAATGAGCATGCACTATTGTAAGATGCAAAATAGTTGATATTTTGTTCTTGATCATCTAGTTATGCTTCTCTAACAGTGAAGGGAAGGATCCTATCTTATTCCAGGCCTGTGTTGTCCAAAACAGTAGCCACTAGTCTCAAGTAGATATTTAGATTTAAATTCAAATGAACTTAAAAATTTAGTTCCTCAGTCACACTAACTACATTTCAAGTGCTCAAAAATCACACATAACAGTATCAAAGGGGAGATAAAGCACTTTCACCATCACAGAAAATTCCATTGGAAAGAACTGCTCTAGGTAATTGACACCGGTTCTTAGAAGATGAATAATCTCCATACAAGTTTCTCTCGTTAGTCTCCACTAAAACAGCAACCTCAACCCTTCGAGGAGGCCTATCCCAGAGGAACTCCCATGCATCTGTCAGCTTGTGGTGCTGTGGGAGCGTGCCTATTGCTATGTTGTTGAAAGCTAGACCACTGGTATTTCAGATCCCAGCAGAGTCACCCATGGGATGTAAATTTCAGCTGAGCTTCCAGATTAAGGCAAGCTAAGGAGAAGGACCCAATAACCCACTTCTGAAGTAATTAGTCACTGAAAACCCCATGAAGAGCAGAGAAGCACTGTCAAATATAGTGTTGGAAAATGAGCCCCCCAGTTTGGAATGCATTCAAAAGATGACAGGGGAAGAGTTGCCTCCTCAAAGTAGAGTCAACTTTAATGGCAGAAATGGAGTAAAGCCTCTAGGACCTCCTTTTGCTGATGTGGCTTGATGCAAAATGAGAAGAAACACAGCGGCTGCAACAATGGGCGCAAATATAAAAAGATCCTGTGCATGGCACAGAGTTGGGTAGTGTTTCATTCTGTTGTACACAGGGTTGCTATGATTTGGACCTACAACAACAAAGTAAGCTCATCCAAAAATCATGTCTCTTGAAGGTTGAAAAGCTTGAAAAAACTAGAATTCACACTAAAATGAAACAATTCTATTAATATGCAGCTATCCTAGAGATAGAACTCTAGTTCTATCTAGTTGTAAATCTAGTTCTATTTACTATTGTGAGGAAATCCAGTTTCATTAGAAACTTGGCTAGTAGTTCAACTGGGGCAATGGGGATTACAGCCATTTTTATTTCTAATTTGCTTTTTCCTATCTTACAAATGTTATTTAATGAGTAAATAGAACTCTCTTTGTCTTATCTTGGGAAGTAGAAAAAGGAAACAAAATAAGAATTTTGGAAATTACATTTTTAAACATCTTTTTCTGAAAAAAAAAAAAACTTCAGGAAAACAAAGTCAAAGTAGGAGGAAATTCTTTTGAAAAACTAGCATCTTAAGTCATATCAAAACCACTTAAGTTAACATGTCACTATAGCACATGCATGTTATTCCAGTGCCTTGGGAAACTGAGGCAGGGGGATCACAAGTTTGAGGCCAGAGGCAGCCTGCACAATGTAGTAAGACCCTGTCTGAAAAATAAAAAAGGGACTATGGGTGTAGTTCAGTCATGCAGTGCTAAGTGGAGAAATATAAGAGAAAAAGTTCTTTATTTTAGAAAGTGCAATAGTATGATGTAATATAATTTACTAAGTCATCATCAATGGAAGTTTTATCTACAGTATTTATGCAGCTGGTATTCTATTACATGGTACACACTGCCCTTTGGAATGTTTATTCAATTTTCTTGATTTACCCTCGTTATTGTATGAAGATGTTCCATTTGGTTTTAAATTAATAGGATGTCTTAATTTCAAATATGCAGGCTGAATTTTATTGTTATAGTGTGAACACCACAAAGACCAATTATCTTTCTTCAAGCATGTTGAATATCCTCTGATTTTCTTCAGTGTTTTCTACCCTTGAGATTTAAAACTGAACACTTCTGCCAAGAAAATCAAGGCAGCATCAATTGTAACTATTAAGACTTAAGTTGCACTTAAAAAGTGTTTTAGTTCCCCATAGCTTTCTATACAAGTCAAAAATTATGTGTATTTTTCAAGATTTCTAAACATTTCTTAGAGGTGAGGATTTTATTTCCATAGCAATTAATATCAGTGGACAACCCTGAAAAAATAAAAACTAAACAGTGGCCTTTAAATGCATCAATTTAGAGAGACAGGTTCATCAGAAAAACAAACTTAGTATTTCCAGTCAAAAGTCATGGATTTGATTACTACTTCTGTTGATGTTCTAAAATGTGAAATGGAGCATAACTAATATGAATGCATAATTCAGAGGGTTATTGTGATGGTTCAGGGTAGGATATAAGCAGCAGGTTACATACTGAAATGCTGATTGAGGTTAGTAAGATAAATTATTTGAAACAAAGCCAGAAAAAAGTGGTTATGATTAACAAAACAAATCACAGCAGGATGGCCCCCCTTTAGATAAATTTAGCAACACAAACAGATCTGTGAAGTGTATCTGTAAAGGAATAAGTATTCATTTTATCAGAAAATGCTAAACAGAACTTCTTAGTACTTTAAAAATGTAACTTTAATATGTAATTCAGACATGCATTTTCATAAACATGTTTATGACATAAAATACAGACTTCCAATTTATGGAAATTGCACCTATTATATTGATTAAGTTGTAGGGTGGGATGTCTTTCTCCTGCCCATGTTCCAGGCACCCCCACCACAGACTGACTTTGCAAGTTGAGCAAATTCCTTTCCTCCTCTAGTGTCAATGCCCTCATATCTAAGACACAGATTATGAGAGCTGCTTCGTAGTGCTGCTGTGATGAGTACACAGCATGGCCATGAAGCACGTTGCACTGATGTGGCCATTACAGGATCAACTGCGGGTTCACTGTCATCTTTGTGGCACAGCTGGTCACGAAGGCTCTTGTGAGTACATTTTTGACTACAGAAGTATACTGTTTTAAGTCTTTCATTTTTGATAGATGTAACTGTTGATAAGAATTGAGCTACCTGTATAGCACTCTAAAAAAAACATGTGAATATCTGTTTATACAAAAGAAATATGGCCAGGTGTGGTGGCGCACACCTGTAATCCCAGCTACTCAGGAGGTGGAGGCAGGAGGATCCCAAGTTCGAGACCAGAAGCAGTCTGCATAATTCAGTGAAACTCTGGCTCAAAAAGTAAAATAATGGGCTGGGGGTGCAGCTCAGTGGTACACCACTTGCAAAGCATGCAAACAGGAGGCCCTGGATTCGAACCCCAGTACCACAAAAAAAAAGTATAATTGTTTTACATTAAAAATACAAAAAGCATGCCAATTCCTGGAAGGCATACTAGCAGAAAGATGAAAATTTAATATAAATGAAAGCTTAGAAATATTCTTCTACACCTTTACCACTTCCATTAAAATAAATGAAAAATAAAACCAGTTCAAATTTCCTCTAAGATAAGCAGGTAACAAATAGTGAAAGGGCTAGCCACAAAGAAAGAAAAGCAGAGGAAATCTACTGAATAAAAGATAATGACTAAAATAATATTATCCATGCTTACTACTACCAAATCTGTATGCCTACCTATGTCCTTTCCTGAGACCTAGAATTCTGGACAACTTTCAGCAACCAAACATATTTCTCAAATAGAGGTGAGCACATTTTGTCAACAGACCCTCCTCTATCATAACTTGCAACTCCTGCATTATTTCCCATCTCAGTGAATGTCCATTGCACAGAACAGTATTGATATCGATCTTTTTTCCCTTCCATCATTAATTCATGTACACTAAATACTATACTCCCACATGTCTGTCAGTTTGGGGGCTTGTGTGTTGTTATCAGGTTGAAAACTATTATCACCTGTATCTCTGATACCAGCAAGTTTACCAATGGTAGACAAGTTTTAGTTGAGCTTCCAGACTCAGACAGACTAGGCAGTAGGATCTGGAGACCCACTCCCAAAACAACTAGCCATTGAAAACCCTATGAATAGCAAAGAAACACTGTCAGATATACTACCCGAAAATGAGCCCGACCCCCACCCTTGGAAGGCACTCAAAAAACTACAGGGGAAGAGTTGCTTCCTCAAAGTACCTTAATGAAGGAAATGGAGTAAAGCCCCAGGGACCTCCATTTACTGATGTGGCATGACTCAAAATGAGGAGAAATAATTGTAAATGTCCATTAATAATCAGAATGTGGAATGTACCTAGTATGAATCTAGGAAAACTAGAAATTTTTTAAAGAGAAATGGAGCACATAAACATTGACAGTCTATGCATCAGTGAGCTAAAATGGACCAGCATGGGCCATTTTGAGTCAGATAATCATATAGTTTACTATGCTGGGAATAACAAACTAAAGAGAAATGGGGTTACACTCATCATCAAAAAAGACATCACAAGATCGGTCCTAAAAATACAATGCTATAAGTGATGGAATAATATCCATACACCTACAAAGAAGGCCACAAATGAAGGTAGAGAAGACTTCTACCAGATCCTATAATCTGAAATAGATTGAACATGTAATCAGAATGTACTGATAATTACTGGAATGCAAAAGTAGGAAACAAAGAAGGTGGCTCAGTAGTTATAAAATATGGCCTTGGTGAGAGAAATAATGCTGGAAATCGCATGTTAGAATTTTGTCAGACCAATGATCTTTTCACAGCAAATACATTTTTTCACCAACATAATCATTGACCATATACATGGACTTGACCAGATGGAACACACAAATATTCCAAAATCCAGAAATCTCCAGACTGTGAAACACTCATGGTACCAAGACTTCAGAAAAGGGATGTTCAACATACACCATAGACTAGGTAGCTTGAACAACAGGAATTTCTGTTCTGACAGTTCTGAAGTTAAGGACTCAAAAATCAAGTGGGGTACTACTACGGGTTCTCTTCTGGCCTGCAAAGTGCCACCTTCTATCTGCGTATTCACATGGTAGGGAGGGAGAGAAAGCAGGCTTTCTGGTATCTCTTCTATTAGGTCCCTACTACTATCATAGGGACTAGGATTTAGCTCAGTTGGTAGAGCGCTGCTCTGCAGTATCTGAGATCCTGAATTCGATTCCCAGCACCACAAAAATGGGAGAAGGATGTGGCAATCCACTCCCAAGCCAATCCCGAAGCAATCAGCCATTGAAAACCCTAGAAGGGTCGCTATGAGTTGGACATGACTCCACGGCACCTAACAACAACAACGACAACTATCATAAGGGCCCCATCTTCATGACTTCCTGCCACCCTAATAACTTCCCAAGGCCTCATCTTCAACAACTATTACACTGGGGGATTGGCCTTTAAACAGATAAATTTGGGAGGGAGCAGAACAATTCATTCCATAGCAGCAACTGTCAATGGATCATTACTGAAAAAAAAGGCCTGAACATTTAGCAATACACAGAAATTGTTTTATGAATCTGCTTAACCAAGTTAATTTATTTTCATAAAATATGATACAAAGACAGAAGATTTAAAAGGTGTGTGGGGAGGAAGCTAAGCTAGACTCCTGAAAAAAGCTCAGAAGTAATAAACAGATAATTACAAGAGTCTTTTCTAGAGAAATAATTTTCCTTCTTATTTTTCTCTATGAGAAAGAGATGCGATAAAGCCAGACAAACTTAATTTAATGTTCATACACTGTCACGCCTCTTCTCAACCTGGTCATCTTATTCCAGAGGTTGTGATCATGAGAAATTTATGAAAAACAGAAATTAATCTTCTGAGAAACTATAACAATTCGTTATTGAAGACATATATGTAAATTTTTCCACCTGTGCTACGTTTTTATACAGGACAAACCTAGCAGGAATCTCTAATTATCATACCAGTGGGATGGCTTAACAAGGATGTTGCTGGCCCACAAATGCAATTTGATTCTCAGCATGACTGCAAGAATAGCAATTTACGACCTCAAACAAGTAACTAGGAATATTAAGATTTTGTTAATTTGCATAATGGAGAGCTTATTGCTCTTAGACTAGTCAGACAAATAGAAAAGGAACATTTTGAGGTCCCTTATATTAGTACTATGTTTATTACCTAGGACTGGATTTGGAGTACAAAAATTATGGTAGTGATTCTAACAATTGTTGAAGCTTCCACACATATCTGGATATCTAGGTATAGATTATAATTTCACTGTTCATACCAGAGAAATATTTTACTTAAATAGCCTGAATTAAAAATCAAGGTATAAAGTCATGCCTAAATTACAAATGCCTGTAGCTGTACCACTGTGGTGTCCAATCTCATCAGATATCAGAAGCTAAGCTAGGTTGGGCTGGGTTAGTACTTGGATGGGAGACCACCTGGGAACACCAGGTGCTGTAGGCTTGGGAGAAGGACCTGACAATCTACTCCCAAAAAACAATCAGCCATTGAAAACCCTATGAATAGCAGAGAAGCACTATCAATACTTTTTCACCTGTTGTATACAAGGGTCACTATGAGTTGGACACCAACTTGATGGCAACTAACAAGGACAAATTACAAAGAGTATTGCTTTATATATGGATAAATCTCACAGACAGAATCTTGCCTTTAAAAAAACCAGAAAATGTAATGCATGATTCCATCCGTATGAAATCCAAGAATAAGCAAAATAATGTACAGTGATGGATGTGAAATGGTAGCCACTTTTGGTGAGCATACAGATTGTTCATTCCTAATCTGAAAATTAAAATCTGAAAAATTTTGAGTGCTGGCTCAAAATGTTTTGAATTATGGAGCATTTGGGTTTCAGACTTCCCAATTAGGAATGCTTAACCAATAAAATCTATGAAATATTCCAAAAGCCAAAAAATTCTAAAATTTGAAATTTATGATCCCAGGCATTTCAGGGAAGGCATACTTAATCTTCATTCACTGAGAAAGTACATGAGAGCTGTCATGATGCAGAAATATTCTACATCTTAATGAGGACGGTGAGGACATGAATGAATACATATGGAAAACTTTGAGTTCTACATGTTAACATCTGTACATTTTATTATTTGCATGATATGCCATACCTTAATAAAAATGAAAAAATAGGCCCCTAGTGTTAGATAACTACTTAATAAAAATGAATAATAGATCAACAAATACAAAATAACTATTTAGTAAATTTAGAATGGTCTTCATCTTTGCTAAAAGAAAATTCTCATTGGCAACTGCACTCTAGTAAGTGGCAAGAATGTAGACACTGAGGTTTTAAAACCCATCTTCTTGCATAGCACAGCATTACATATTTTACATTTCAATGTGGCTACAACTCCTAATCCTCCTGTCAAGATTCTGACATAAGCTAGGCTATTGATAAAACAATTGCTACTCCTGTAAAGAGTTTTATTTGCTCTCTCTGCTATCAGCTTAATACATATGAGAATAGGATCAAGTTGTATAAACAGGACTAAATGATTTTGGAGTAGGCATCTTTATAATTGTGTTTTTACTTTTATTCCCCCCCAGTTGTTTCTCAAAGAGTATTGTGGAAATTGAACCATAAAGCTTAGGTTGACAGAAACGCATTAGCCTACTGCACTGAAACCACAAAGATAGGAAAGACGGTTATTTATGAAGAAACACTGTTCCCTATTATCCTTTTGAGATTCTACAAAAGGGCTAAATATTGATGCATTTCCAAGTCACCTTTCCCCCACTTCTTGTCTTAACAAGCAGGAGCATGTTTTAGATACTCCTAATTTGTCAAGATCAGGTGAACAGAATTGTCTTACAGAGCACACTGCTCTCGTTCCTGCAAAGGCTCTGCAACCCTGTGGGTTATTAATAATTCATGGGTCTTTCTTGGTTCACAACAGGGGCATTACTCAGAGGGCACCATTCTTTTTGAGAGAAGTTAACTGCGATGGGCAGATAAACAATGCACAAGTCAAAAAAGAAGAAGCCTCTTATGAATTTTTGCACATTTAAGGTCTATTACAGACTGCCAACCATTATAGGTATAAAAAAAAAAAAAAAAAAAAAAAAAGCTCAGTATTCTTTACCAGCACTTACACTGCCTGCTAGGCTGAATCTAACCATTTTTAAAATTATACCAGTATTAACACAGAAATTTTTAAAAATAATTTCACTCTGTTTATTGAATTAGTTCCTCAAACTAACATTTATAACAGGAATATGGCATCTACTTTTCAGTTCGAGCATTATTGACTTATCAAGGAAACTCAGCGAAGGACCCAATGTCTTTTTGACTAAGAACAAACAAGTCTCCAGGAAAAGGAATACCATCTTTGAATACCTATTCAATACATATAGAGGCCCTGGGTAAAATTTAGTCCTGAATAATCCATAAATTTCATCTTAAGTAACTGGAGTCATGGCCTCCAAGTCTAACTGTGGGAATCTAGCAAAAGTTTAAGATATACCATGGCAGACCCTGTGACCACTGCTTTGTTTAAAGGAATTTCAAAAATAAGACAAAACCAATACCAAAACAAAATACTGCTAGGCCAAACAGGCAAATGCTGGGGTGGCCAATTTTAGATCTATGGCATAAACCAGAAGTCTTTGAGTATTTATTTTCTTGAAGATATATTTAAAGAAATATACCCTATATTTTTAGAATATATTCCACCACTGCCAGTGTCACATGGATATTGTCCCAATGCAGAGAATACCAAAAAGATACCCATCTATGTTTTATTGACTATGGAAAGGCATGCGACTGTATGGATCATAACAAATTGTGGATAACATTTTGAAGAATGGAAATACCAAAGCACAAGACTGTACATGGACCAGGAGGCAGTCATTCAAACAAAACAAGGAAACAATGCCTGGTTTGAAGTCAGGAAAGGTGCACAATGTCTATGCTGAGCAAATAATCTGAGAAGCTGGACTTTATGAAGAAGAACACAGCATCAGGATTGGAGGAAGAATCATTAACAACCTGCATTATATAGAAGACACAACTCTGCTTGCAGAAAGTGAAGAGAATCTGAAACATTTACTGATGAAGATCAAAGAACAGAGCTGTCAGTATGGACTGCAACTCAACATCAGCAAAACAAAAATCTTTACAACTGGGTCAGTAAGCAACTTCATGATAAATAGAGAAAAGATTAATCTTGTCCAAGATTTCGCTTTATTTGGTCCTACAATCAACACTTATGGAAGTGGCAGTCAAGAAATCAAAAGACACATTGCATTGGGAAAAGTTGTTGCAAAAGACTTCTTGAAAGTGCTGAAAAGTAAAGATATTACACTGAAGACCAAGGTGTGCCTGACTCATACCATGTATTTTCACCGGCATCATATGGTTATGAAAGCTGGATATCGAATAAGGGAGACAAGAGAAGAATTCACGCTTTTGAATTATGCTACTGGAGACGAATACTGAATATACAATAGACTGCCAAAAGAACGACCAGATCTATCCTAGAAGAAGTGCAACCAGGGTGCTCCTTGGAAGTAAGGATGATTAGATTGTGTCTTATGTATTTTGAACATGTCAGGAGGGATCAATTCCTGGAGGACATCATGTCTGGAAGAGGAGGAGTCAAAGACAAAAAGGAAGATCCTCCTCGATACATGGATTGACACCTGTGACTGCAACAATGGGCTTAAACATAAAAAAGATCACGTGCATGGCATAGTGGCAGATAGGGTTCCATTCTTTTGTACATAAGGTCACCATGAGTCAGACTTGACTCGACCACAGTTAACAATAACAAAAACCCAATCCAAATTCCATTTCAAGGAAAGTTTGAACTTTCTGAATATTGGCAAAAAGTAATACTGTTATTAGGTGCTGTTGAGTCAAGTCTGACTCACAGTGACCCTATGAACAACAGATGAAACACTACCTGACACTGTGTGATGTCTGGCACTTTTGTCAGTGCTTCTCTGCTACTACTAAGGTTTTGGATGGCTGACTGTTTTTGCTAGTGGGAGTGCCCAGTCCTTCTCCCAAGCTTAGAGCACTTGGTATTCCCAGGTGGTCTACCGTCCAAAGACTATCCAGGCCCAGCCCTACCTAGCTTCCAAGATCAGATGGGATCTGATGCCAGAGTCATATGGCTGTAGGCAAAAGAAAACGTAACCTGACTCTAGCCCAAAACAGTAATACCTGAAATTTACTGAGCACTTACTATGTGCCAGGTACCATAATAAGTACTTTGTATGTATTGTTGTTCTTAGGTACTGTCGAGCAGGTGTCTGACTCATAGCTACCCTACGTACAACAGGTAAAAAACATTATTATTAGTGCTTCTCTGCTATTCATTGGGAGAAGGACCTGGCAACCCCCTCCCAAAAATCAATCTGCCATTGAAAACCCTATGAACAGCAGAGAAGCACTGACAATAGTGTTTCCCCTGTTGTACAGAGGGTCACTATGAGTTGGATACTGACTCGACAGCACCTAACAACAACAACTGCTATTCATAGAGTTTTCAATGGCTGATTGTTTTATGGGAGTGGGTTGGTGGGTCCTTCTCCCAAGCCCATAGCACCTGGTGTTCCTAGGCGGTCTCCCATCCAAGTACTAACCAGGCCTGGCCTTGCTTAGCTTCTGAGATCTGACAGGATTGGACACCACAGTGATTTGGCTCCAGGCTTGTATTATGACACTTATAATGCTCACATGCTCTCTATGGATTAGGACCTATTATCTTCAGGTCACAGACAGGAACCCAAGAATGCACGGAATGGTTAAGTAATTTTCCCATGGACACCCAGGCTGAATGAAGCACCTGCTGTTTAAAGTAGCCATCTGTCTTACATAGGAGCACAATTTGTTTACTCCACATGATAGTATCAGCGTGGAAAAGAAGTAGCTTTCATAAGCAGGATTAAAGTCAGTTATTAAGAGAATGGTTTACATTTTTCCCACAAAAATCAACAGAAATTCACCACCAATCATTAAATAAGTTATACACCCTAAACCATCTACCTTAGCTACCAGGCAAGGACTAAGAAAAACTTGGAATCAACCAAAAAAATGAGCACTACTTCTGATAATAGTAGATAACAGAGACCATGTGGGTGATAAAGACTTAGCAGGTCAAACAGAGAAAAAGATTATTTGATAACAACATGCTTCTTCCATCCTTTGCATGGAATGGATACCTTCAGAGATTCTCATTCCCTTAAGATTCTATGTCAAATCAGATGTTCATTTTTATTTCTTATTTTTCTAATGGAATGGCCTAAGATAAAGTATGGGCTGAGATTTATCTTAGTTGGTAGAGCACTGCGCTGCAGTCTCTGAGATCCCAAGCTCAATTCCCAGCACCACAAAAATGGAAGAAGGACCTGGCAATCCACTCCCAAGGCAATCCCGAAACAGTCAGCCATTGAAAATCCTATGAGGGTCTCTATGAGTAAGATACCAACTCGAGGGCACCTAACAACAACACAAGATAAAGTAAGTACAGGAATTAAAAGACCTACCCAAAGACCTTGGCTTTATATTTACTGATAATTTTAATGTTCCTCCCTCTCTCTCTCTCTCTCTCTCTTCCTTATGAGGGGGTTGAACCCAGGGCCTCATGCATACTTTTGCAAGAGTTGTAACACTGATCTACACTCCTACCCCATTTTTCACTTTTTTTTTTTTTTTTTTTTTTTTGCAACAGGGTCTCACTAAGTTATGTAGGCTGTTCCTAGTCTCAAACTTGCTCTGCCTTCTGAGTTGCTGGGATTACAAGTGTGTACCAACACACTGGCTCATTTCAAGGTAATGCTGCAGTCTATGGCTATATAAAACAACTGTTCACAGACCTCATTCTTAGTACCGAATGTTATACCTTCATGCTACAGTTAATAACTTTGGTCACGAAGGGGATGACATCCTAATAAATGGAGTTTTTATTAACAATATTATCTTATTCATCTGTTTCCTAATGAGCTCTTTCAAAATAAATAGAACCTCACTAAAATGAAAGTGAATAAAGCTTTTACTCTCCATAAGTAATCAGCATCAGGTTATAAGGAATTGTTTCAAAAATAAAAACTTCTTTCAACAAATGCCATTACTGTATCCAAGAATATAATTGGAAATTTAAAGCTAGGGCATTCTAATTAGATAATTAGGAGTATTTTTCCTTATTTACACATACAACATAAAATGTTTTTTCTTCAAATATTTCTTTTTTCAGTAAATTAAAAATATATGATACTACCACATAACAGAGAAAATTACATATCACACCACTCTAACGGCTTGTTGTTGTTGTTGTTAAGTGCTGTCAAGTCAGGCCCAACACACAGAGACCCTATGTAGAACAGAATGAAACACTCCCTGGCACTGTGCCATGCCCAGCACTGTGCCAGTGCTTCTCTGCTATTGATAGGGTTTTCCATGGCTGATTGTTTGGGGATTGCTTCAGGAGTGGATTGCTATGTCCTTCTTCCATTTTTGTGGTGCTGGAGATTGAACCCAGGGCCTCAGAGAGTGCAGAGCAGCAATCTACTGAGTGGAGTCTGAATCCAGTGACCCTATGTACAATAGATGAAACACTACCCTACACTATGCCATGTCCAGAAGTATTGTCAGTGCTTCCCTTCTATTCATAAGCTTTTTAATGGCTGACTGTTTTGGGGAGTGAGTTGCTAGGTCCTTCTCCAAAGCCTGTAGCACCTGGTATACCCAGGTGGTCTCCCATCCAAGGAGTAACCAGGCCCAACCCTGCTTAGCTTCTAAGATCTGATAGAATCAGACACCACAGTGGTACAGCTGAAGGCATTTGAATGGATTAGTGACAGAAAATGTCAACTTTTGCATAACTTCAAGAGTATATTCCAAAGAAATAAACCTTGGCTTCAAATTTTAATATAGTTTGATAGTTGATATGGTTAAATGTATCCATCATTCTATGTTCCACCAATCACCTCATTTAACAACCAAAGATAAAAAGTTCTACAGTTAAAGAAGTTTGGATAATGCTTAAAGGATTAAATGTGCTATATCTCAGGGAACGTCTCTGAGAAATTCTGTTTTTAAAAAAACAACTTTGTTAATCTGGTTATTTCCCAATCTCACTTGACCCACACCCTCTTTATCAAACCATTATCAGTTTTGGAAACCAGTATTTTATGGCACACATGTGGCGAAATGTATTTAGAATCTTCCAGTTACTGAAGTATTTCTATATTCATGCTCTTATTCAGTTCTCATACTTTCAAAACAAGTATATGGAAGAAATAAATTCAACCTAAATCAACAAGAAATAAGTTCAAGAAATAAATTCAACAAGAAGTAAATTCAGTCTAAATCACTGTAGTCAATACCACTGATGAGAAATGGAAAGGAAGGTGTCCCTGTCTCACTGAAGCAGTGGCAGAAGCCTCACGTATCATGACTAGGAAAAGATAAATCTCTTAATACAAATACTTTGGACCATCCCAATTTCATAATTACTAGAGCTTTTCCTTTCTAGGCTCTTAAATAAATAGGTAGCAACATTTTTATGAATGGTCATGTGTCTGTTAATACAAAGTTTTTAATAAATCATTTTTTTTTCATTTCCAAGTCCCTCACTCAGACAGTATAATTGAGATATCACTCCACTGTGCATCATCATAAATTGGTGACATAATGGGTTAACCAAGATGTCTTAATGTGTTTGAACCAGGAACATTCTAAAGAAAGGACCGGCCTTTGATTGGCTCCCATAATACAACTCTACCTTGGAATATTTTGCCCAGTAAGTGCATCCTTTTATACCAGGAGTCTTGGGCCACACCAGCTAGTTTATGCTAACAATGTAACTCATGCAAACATGTTTTATTCATCTGGGGCCATACCATAATGTTTGACCTCTAGGGGCCGGGGACTAAGTCACTGAGGTTATCTACATAGGTGTTTCATTTCTATGAGCCTAACTTCCAACACAATCCCTGAACACCAAGGCTCAGTGAGCTTCCCTGGTTAACAATACTCTGCATGTGTTGCCATAAATCAATGCTGGAAGCATCAAGCACTGTCCATAAAAATCCCCTGGGAAAAGACTCCTGAAAGCTCATACTTGGTCTTTCCTAGACTCTGTCCATATTCCTATCATATGGGTGGTTTCAATCTGTATCATTTTGCTGAAATAAACCATTATTGTAAGATAACAGATTTCTGGTTTCTGTATTTTTAGCAAATCACTGAACCCAAGGATGATGTTGGGGATCCCCAGGTCCTCAAGATTAGATTCTTTTCCTCACAAGTATCTAGCTTTTAATCAGCCTTATTATTTGGTTCCTTGATGACCCCTCTCTGTTCAGGCACATAATATCCATTGAAGTTTAATCAGTCTCCAGGTGTCAGTGGAAATAAATGCACAGAAAGAATAAATTCATATGATTTGTATAAGAATAAAAGAGCAATTTCTGAAATGTAAGCCAATTACAGGAATCAACTCAAAATGAGTGAGACTGCCTGACTGCAAAATAGATTTTCAGCTTGATGCTATTGACTATTGTCCAGGTAAGAGATCACGGTGCCTCACAAATTCAACTTTGTGAGATTTCTGTGCCCAAGAAGGTCCTACCTGAAGTAGGTATTTTACCTTTTTTTCTAATCCCTCTTTTCCCATCTATCACCTCACAACATTTGCTACTTCTGTAGCATCCTCTGTAGAGATGAGATGGTGAGCTATCCAAACATTCATTAACATTCATTATAAAGGTGTAAGAATCAGAAAAGCAGTTATTAGTTACACTTTTCACAACACTGAAATGGTTTTCTCAAGTTTTTCTCTTAACACAGTCTTAGGACAACAGTGATCAGAAAGCAAGGTGCACTGAGATCTATCTCTAACAGACATGAAGGCAGGGACATAACGGGATATAATCACTATGTCTGATAGCCCCATCTCTAAATGCATTAAAGGAACTCAACTTGGAAAAGGAAAATTTTCCATCCATAGAAGTTCATTCTTTTATCACCAAAATATGAGATGTCAATAACTACTTTTTTATTTTCAAGGAACTCTGGTTGTTGACACACGGATCTCTCAAAATATTCAAATTCTCCACTGAATCTCAGATGTAATTCTTACACTAATAGAAAGACTTAAATTGTAAGACATTTTTAAAGAGCCATTTGAAGAGGTACATAGTGAATGAGTCATTCAAACAGGAGGCTAATTAGGAATAATCACCTAAATGAACTTGCACATGAATTTTTAATATGACACACATTATAGAACATATCACCAATAAATCTGTGTCTATTGAACTTGTCCAGCTCCAGGGATAAATATTGGAAGAATTTCATATTTTAGATAGAGAAGAGGAAATAAAGAGTCCCAGTAGACAATTCTGTCAATAGTGCAATCAGCTTAATCACTACTACTCTCATTCTACCTGCCAGACATAAATATGATCATCAGAGGAATCCAGCAGAACAGGAGTCTTCAGAAACAGAACTAAATATGAAGAATGAGCATCCATGGTGTATGTGCTTTTATGGCAGTCCTTAGGAAATCTATCTGTTTGCAGAGGTGCTCCTAATGAACAATGGCAAACGTTCAATGAATAATGACAAATGAGCAGACAGAAGCCTCTCAGCTTAGAGACACTCTGAAATTTATTGAAAATTTAAAGACACTCTTAAAGGATATTATAATCCTGAAAGAATTCAATCACCCATGACTCACCAAAGAATAGCTGGCATACTAGAAAATTACGTAAAAATTGAATTAAGTTAAATTTTAACCTTTCATAATTCAAAAAATCAGTACCTTATATAGAATTATGACTTGAATATTATTTCACTTAATGACACATGTTTTGAAATTGTTAACCTGGATTTTATGTTCAATAGTTTAACATTTCTAAAATAGCTTGAAAGTAGTTTTCATGTTGACTACTTATTTCATATGAACTTTTAATCCAAAGGACTTGTCCTTGATTGGATTTCCTATGTCAGATCTATGTTCATGATTGTAACCAGCAAAATTTAGCACCACAATGATTACATGAAAAGCTCTAGTTGAATTTCTCAGTAGGCTTTTCATCTCTAAAGCTTTGAAGTCAAATCCCAGTAAATGTCAATATGCTACTATCATGTCCACACCTGTCATCTGTAGCACACGTCAATGTAATCTGCAGATAAAAATGGGAAGAAATTGAACATATTTTGTGGCTGTTCTGCTTGAGGGAATAAGAATAAAGTGAATCAATATTTCTTGTCATTTCCTGAAAGTACTGTGTTCTCCAAGACATTTAGCCAGCATTCACCCATTTAAGCAAGGACAAAAACATAAAAAGAAAATTTTTAACTCAGAAAATTAGTGTGTCAATATTTCTGGATCATTGAAATTAGAGTTCTGTCAAGTATTACTTCAAAATCTAAGTTAAATACACTCTCAAGGTTGGTTGCTCTCAGTAATAATAACTACATTATGAAAACCTAAAATTTCACTAATGAAGTCATACTTAACATCCCATTATTGCCACTTAAATATTACCAAATTTATAGCCCCATTTAAAAATGCCAACACATTACTTTCTTTGTAATATCAGAACTGCAAAAACATTCAATATCTTTACATATATATTAAATAAAATTTATTTTTATCCCTCATTATTCCATTCATTCAATAGGATATTTTTCTTAATTCTTTTTATTTTACTGTTCTATATAATTTCCGCCTGCAGCCGTAGCACTGTGGCATCCAATCCTGTCAGATCTCAGAAGCTAAACAGGGCCCGGCCTGGTCAGTACTTGGATGGGAGACTGCTTGGGAACACCAGACACTGTAGCCTTGGGAGAAGGACCCAGCAACCTGCTTCCAAAAATCAATCTGCCATTGAAAACCCTATGAATAGCTGAGAAGCACTGACAAAGTGTTTCGCCTGTTGTATGTAGGGTCGCTATGAGTGGGATACCAGCTCAATGGCACCTAACAACAACATATAATTTCCAACCTGTAGAAAGGAATGTTTCTTGATAACTACTTATATTGGGTGTACATTTAAGCAGAATAAAGTAGCTTGCATGATGGCACACATCTGGAAATCCTAACAGTCTGAAGGCTAAAACAGGAAGATAGTGAGTTCCTCACCACTATACAACAAGAACCTACCCCGGGAAAATATAAGAAAATAAGAACTCAGAAAGCCTCCCTAAATTGGGATCCATAACTTATGTGATTGTTGTTAGGACTATAGAGTTGAATCTAACTCATAGTGACTTTATGTACAATAGAACAAAACACTACCTGACACTGTGCCATGCCTGGCACTAAGGCAGTGCTTCTTTGCTATTCATAATGTTTTCAATGGCTGATTGTTTCAGGAGTAGGCTGCCAAGTCCTTCTCCCAACCCTGTAGCACCCAGTATTTCCTTGGGTGGGTCTCCCACACAAGTACTAACCAGGCCTGACCCTGCTTAGCTTCCAAGACCTGGCGAGATTGGATGTCAGGTTGGTAAGGCTTAGGAAATAATTTCTGAATCTGAGCAAACTATAATACACCCTGAGGTGAAAACATAAGTTGCAAGTTTATAGTTTAAAGAAGCTTCAAGTAATATCTAGAAAAGTTAAAGTACTAATTACAAATTATAATAGAATCAAAAGTACATGATGTCTAGACTCAGGAAAAGCAGAGTCCAAATCTCGGCTAACATCCCACTAACTGCTATCTTGGGGCAGTTTTGATCTCTCTGAGCCCAAGGTGCATGGTTTATAGAATGGCAATGTAAGAACATATGCCTGTTCTGAGCACCTAACAAAGTATATGGGGCAAGGTATTCAGCAAATATTATTTTCTCTGCTTTCTATAAACAAACTGATTACATGAAACCCACTTATAAAAGAAAAAAAAAGAATGATGGATAAAGGGCAGAAATAAAATTCAAAAACAGTGAAAATACGTGCTTGTAGCAATGACTATTCACTATCATGAAAGAAAAAATGAGGAAAATATAATTAGAATGCTAAATATAGAGTATTAAAATCTCTGTTTTTGAAACCAAGATATTCAGTTCTAAATCCTAAGGAAGAAGTGATCCAGCCTGCCAGACTAAGGAAATGCCATGCTCATGAGCAGAAGAGAAAGAAGTCCAAGCTGTTCATTGCTTTTGGGTTTTCTCTTGAAACTTCTGGTTATGTGATGGTAGATTTCTTCCTACTCTCCTGATCAGGATGCAAGAACTGGAGATGGAAAAGTCTTTCAGAAGGGCACTCATTTTTTGTGAGGAAATTAGATACCAACTTCACATTATTGTTTATCCAAATGATTTGTGACAAAGACTTTATAAAAAGCACATTTTAAGCAAATCCCTGAGATCACATTATTTCCTCCATAAATACTTCAGAATGTATCTTTGAAAGGAAGAAGCTCTTTTGAAGCACAAGAGAATACCATTAACAAATCTATAAATATTATTTCTTTCATATCAGTTTAGTACTCAAATATATTCCACTGTCTCACAATTTTCTTTATAGTTTGTTCAATTCAGAATCCAATGTATTCTCCCAAATAATTGAGTTGCTGAGGGATGAGTATGTGACTGCATATACAGATGACAAAGTTCAGATACAAGATAATCACTGAAGATGTGATTAGTATGATTAGGATGATTAGTATAAAAGATTTCACTATTCTCCCCACCTCTATATTGTTGTTAGGTGCCATCGAGTCGGTATCCGACTCATAGTGACCCTCATAGGGTTTTCAATGGTGGACTGTTTCGGGATTGCCTTGGGAGTAGATTGCCAGGTCCTTCTCCCATCACCTCTATATAACTTTGATGTTTTCCATACTAAAACTGCTTCAAGTTTTCTATAATATAAAATTAAAACAGACAAAATAAGAATAAAAAACAGCAATGAAAATAACTTATAAATTTGATAATTAAAAGTAACAATAGCAAGAAGAACATAAAGCAAAAATGATGTGTTAGACCAAAGAAAAAAGTTAAAACCTAGATCTCTCCTATCAGAAAGTAACTGACTGTTGTTGTTGTTAGGTGCCGTCAAATCGAGTCCGACTCATAGCGACCCTACGTACAGCAGATCGAAACACTTGCCGATTCTGTGCCAGGCAAACGATCTTATTTATGTTTAAGCCATAAGCTTATTTATGTTTAAGCCATTGTTGCAGACACTGTGTCAATCCATCTGGTGGAGGGTTTTCCTCTTTTGCGTTGACCTGCCACTCTCCCAAACATGATGTCCTTCTCCAGGGATTGTTCTCTCCTGACTACATGCCCGAAATATGTAAGACGCAGTCTGGCCATTTTTGCTTCCAAGGAGCGCTCTGGTTTCACTTTTTCTAGGACAGATCTGTTGGTTCTTTTGGCAGTCCATGGTATATTCAATAGACGTCTCCAGCACCATAATTCAAAAGCATCAATTCTTTTTCTGTCTCCCTTGTTCAATGTCCAGCTTTCACAACCATATGATGCGACTGAAAATACCATGGCATGAGTCAGATGCACCTTTGTCTTCAATGAGGAAAGTGAATTTATTGAAAGGTAAAGAAAAATTAACTTAATTGCAATGACAATAACAACAACTAGTTGAAAATTAATTTAAAACTATGTTAACATATATGTGCCAGATCCCATGCCAGGTGCTGGCATGAAACAGTATGTGTCTTCTTGTGGGTCACAGGCTAACAGACTTGGTGCCTATATTGTCTTCTACATATTGTGGCTTCAAAGTTGGCCAAACAACAGCTTAGAACTTTGTTGAAGCTCAAACTTTTTTTTTTTTAATTTTATTTTGTACAGGGTATCACTAAGTTGCACAGGCTGCCTCTGGCCTCGAATTTGTGATCCTCCTGCCTCAGCCTCCTGAATTGCTGGGATTACAAGTGTCTGCCTATAATGTGTCTGAGTGACCCAGCCAGTCAAAATTCTCAAAAAAATTCAAAAGCTATCGAATAATGGAATCAATTGTATCACTAACCACTTTTAGAAGATTACCAATAATTTGAAAATACTATTTCTTGGGGAAGGAATGCTCACTAAAAATAAAAATTCCTAGGCCCTGCCTCATTTCTTCTTATTATACTCAATTGGATAATCATTGTTCTTAAGTCACAGCCTGACCATGGAACACAAAGTTGAAGAAAGGAAGTCCAATCAGTACGTGGGGAGCCATGACAAATACAAAAATGGTGCAGCACATGCTACACTAAGCTGCAGCACTAGTTTCTCATATGCATGGCAACCACAGGAGAGTCTTCGAGACTGTAACACAGTCAGTCCCACACATGTTAAGTGAAGCCTGTGCTTATGGACAAGGAATGCTTTTCTTCCCTACATCATGATCTTAGCAGATGTGGCAGTAGGTTCTAGAAGAGGATCAGCATACATAAGACATCCATACCTAGGGGCAGATACTGCTGATTTCATAGTGAATCAATGTCGCTTTTCTCTTCCTCCTTGCTAATAAAACCTTGGCATTACTGGAGGTGGCAATGTGCCTAGATCTAGGAAACTTATGTTTCCCGACTTCACTCACAGTCAAGTGTGTCCACGTGACATGATCTTTGTCAATGAAATGTAAGAAGTCACCAGGTGGAGGTGGGAGTAGTGCTTAGTAATGGACAAATAAGCTAGTTTACTACTTTTCCTCTTAACCCTTCCACTTTGTCTTCATTCCTGTAACTCTCTGTGCTCAACGGAGCTCAAGAACCATATTATGAGCGTCATGACCAGGGCCATATTCTAAGGTTGGCTCCCAAAGTCAAAAGCCTTCACTATTTTTCTTTCACTAGCCAGAAAGAGTATGGGTTCAGGCATGTGTCTGGGTCACAGGTACTGCATTTGGGAACTAAGGACTACAGAGAAGAGGACTTGCTTCTATAGCTCCCTACCTCTATTCCTCTAGGCCACCCCTAGAGGAATAGACACCCCACAATGTGACACCTCACAATTTGTATTTTTCTTCACACTCCAGTACGTTCACATAATTGTTTTTGTAATATGTCCAGATTGTAAAGCTATTTTCATTGGGAGAGACATGGATTCCAGTAAAGTGTAAGTCCCTTAGTTCTTGAAAACAGAACCTTTTAATTTTCATTTCTAATTAAGCCCTAAGGAACTTCTAGAAGCTAGACTATTACTGTAAATGATTTCTTGATCAGAGATTGGTACTCATAAAACCAGACCTGATGGCAGAGCTCACAGGAATAACAGAGCTTTAACACTTTGAAGAGCTCTTCCTTGTCCATTAAAACTGTTTTGCTAATCATTTTAAAAATATTAAACCACTGCTATGAACAGCTCATTGATTAGGTGAAGGTTGGTACCAGCTATACCTAGCTATGGTAATAGAAACAAGGCTACAGGTATCTTACGCATCAGTATGTTTTAGAACATCTCAAGTAATGTAATTCAGCACATACATAGTGAATCTTGTGAGCACAAGCTTCTGATGATGAGCAAAGTGTGGGAAAGATACTGAGGAAGAATGTGTAATCACCCTGTACTTGGAAACCATCATTACCTTTTTACAACTTATTAGACAGAAAAAGACTTAAGAGATAAAATCAATACATAAAGAAATACTGAAATATAGAGGAAAAAGTCATGCCAAAAAAACCTACCAAATTATGATGCAGATATACAAAGAGGCTAAGATTAGATAATTGAATCAACACCTTCTAAATGTTATACCCTGATTGATTGATACCCTGATAGATAATAACATCTATTGAGTTGTAGAACATGAATAGCATATAGAGTTCACTGGAAATCACTAAGCAGTAAGCTTACTATAGTAACAGATCATTAAGAACAAGGATTTTCCCAGGGACAGTGACACACACCTGTAATTCTGGCAACTTGGGAGGCTGAAGTAGGAAGATCACAAGTTCAAGGCCAGAAGTAGGTTATGCAACTTAGTGAGGCCCTGTCTCCAAATACAAAATGAAAAAGGGGCTAAGGTAAAGGTCAGTTGTAGAGCATTTTACTAGCATGAAGAAGGCCCTGGGTTTTTAAAGTCCAAAACACCCGAAGAAAAAGAAAAAAATAAGAACAAGGGTTTTAATATTTTAGTATATGATCTCTATTATTTGCTCGTTTCTTATCACATTTGTCATTTAAACATCTCATATGAAATAAAAACCCTTTTCAAGAGTAAAAATGACCCCAATATTTTTAAGAAAGCATGACTGACAATTTGGAAGAAATTGATTTGAGAACAAGAATGTTCAATTTGCATGAATAAAACAATTCTTCTGTAACTATGGCTGATAGTACAATAGAGGTGAAATACCAGAAACTTTTATACAACAAAGACTGGAAAGTCTACACCTCAACTCTACTCAGTTTAGTAAAGCTCTAAGGTCTACCTTTCTTGATTGAAAAATTGTAATCACAATATCAAATTAAAGGAATATATATTGAGAATTAAAATATAATTCTCATCATTCAAGGAAAATGTCAAATAAATAGTAGGTATTAAATCTTAAACAACAGTGTTACCCAATGCAATGAGTCTTCATTTCTAGACTGTTGTTTGTGTAGGTGTTGATTATAGAAAGAAGGAAAGCAAAGTCTTGGACAAACTCAATATTTCCCTGTTTATTATGAAGTTGCTTACTGACCCAACTGAAAGGATTTTTGTCCTGTGGATGATGAGACACAATCCATAATGAAGGTTGTGTTCTTTGATCCTCATCAGTAAATGTTTCAAATACTTCTCACTTTCAGTAAGCAGAGCTGTTTCATCTGCATAATGCAGGTTATTAATGAGTGTTCCTCCAATGCTGAGGCCACATTCTTCTTCATAAAGTACAGCTTCATGGATTATTTGCTCAGTGTAGAGAATGAAGAGGTACAGAGAAAAGGATACAGTCCTGACACACACAGCTTTCTTGACTAAACCAGGCAGTGTTTCCTTCTTCTATTCGAACAGCTGCCTCCTGGTCCATGTATAGATTGCTCATGAATAAATTAAGTGCTCTACTATTCCCATTGTTTGCAATGTTATCCATAATTTGTTGTGATCCATACAGTCAAATGTCTTTGCATCTCCAATAAGATATAGATAGATATTCTATGCTTTTGGCTAATATCCATCTGACATCAGCAATGATGTCCCTGTTTCCACACCCTCTTCTGAAAATAGTTAGATTTTTTGGCAGTTACCTGTCAATATATTGCTGCAGTCACTTTTGAATGATCATTAGCAAAATTTTACTTGGATGAGATATTAATGATATTGTTTGATGATTTCTGCATTCAGTTGGATCCCCTTTCTTTAGAATAGGCACAAATATATCTCTTCCAGTCATTCATTCAGGTAGCTATTTCCCATATCTCTTGGCATAAACAAGTGAACACCTCCAATGCTGTATCTGTACATTAAACCATCTCAACTGGCATTTCGTTGACTCCTGGAGTCTTGTGTTTTTCTTATTCTTTCAAGGTAGCTTCCAGTTCTTCCTTCAGTACCATTGGTTCCTGGTCATATGCAACCTCTTGAAATGGTTGGTCAGCCAGCAATTCTTTTTGGTATAAGGACTCTGTGTATTCCTTTCATCTTCTTTTGCTGTTTCATACATTCTTTAACATTTTCCTTGTAGAGTCCTTTACTACTGCCACTTGAGGATTGATTTTTTTCTTTAAGTCTTTAAACTTGAGAAAAGCAGTGCATGTTCTTCCATTTTGGTTTTCTATCTCCAGCTCTTTGCACACGTCAATATTTGATTTTGCTTTCTTGAGCTGCTCTTTGAAATCTTCTGTTTAGTTCCTTAACTTTATCATGTCTTCCTTTTACTTAGCTGCTCAACATTCAAGGGCAAGTTTCAGAGTCTCTTTTGACATGTAATTTGGTCTTTTCTTTTTTTCCTGTCTTTTTAATAACATTTTGCTTTCCTCATGAACAATGTCTTTGACGTCATGTCATAACTTGTCTAGTCTTCAATCATTAGTGTCTAATGCATTAAACATGTTCTTGAGGTGGTCTCTGAACTCAGGTGGGATATCCTTGAGGTCATAGCTTGGCCCTTGTATGCTTGTTCTAAGTTTCTTCAGTTTCAATTTTAACTTGCATATGAGCAGTTGATGGTCTGATCCCCAATCAGCACTTGGTCTTGTTTTGACATTTGATGTTGAACTTTTTCATCATCTCTTTCCACAAATGTAGTCAATTTTGTTCCCTTATGTTCCAGCTCATGAATTCCATGTGTATAGTCACCATTTATGTTGATAAAAAAGTATATTTGCAATGAAAAATTCATTGGTCTGCCAAGTTTCTATCATGTAATCTCCAACATCGTTTCTGTGTAAGGCCATATTTTCCAACTACTAAGCTTCCTTCTTTGTTTCCAACTTTTGCATTCTAGTCACCTATAATTATCAGTACATCCTGATTGCATGTTCTATCTATTTCAGATTGTAGAAGCAGGTAAAATCTTCCCTATCTTCATTTGTGACCTCAATGGTGGCTGTGTAAGTTTGAATGATAGTCATATTAACTAGCCTTCCTTGTAGGCATATGGATATTATTCTATCACTGAAAGCATTTTACTTCAGGACACATCGTGAGATATCTTTATTGATAATGAATGCAACCCCATTTCTGTTTGACATTCCCTTCATAGTATACCATATAATTATTTGATTCAAAATAGCCCATGTCAGTCCATTCTAGCTCACTGATACCCCTTATGCCAATTTTTATGCACTTTCTTTCCTTTTTGAGAATTTCCAAATTTCCTATATTCATACTATGCACATTCCATGTTCCAACTATAAGTGGATATTTACAGTTGTTTCTCCTCATTTTAGGTGGTGCCACATCAGCAAAAGGAGGTACCTGGGGCTTTACTCCTTTTCTGTCACTAAGATAGACTCTACTTTGAGGAGGCAACTCTTCCCAAGTCATCTTTTGAGGCAGCTCATTTTCTGGGACTATCCGTGACTGTTTCTCTAGTATTCATAGGGTTTTCAATGGCTATTTGTTTTGGGAGTGGGATATCAGGTCCTACTGCCTAGTCTGTCTTTTTCTGGAAGTGTACCTGAAACCTTTCCTTCTTGGGGGACCCTGCTGGTATCTGTAACACTGGTAGAACACACTGCACTGTCTGTGCCATTTCCTCCAATCCTAGCATTGCAAAAATTGAAGAAGGAAGTGACAGGTGGATCCTGAAGTATTCCTGAAATAATCAGCCATTGAAAAAACCCTATGAGTGTCGACTGTGAGTCAGACCCATCCCAATGGCACTGAATAACAACATAAATGATGTATGATCCTGAGAATATTTACCCCTACCTGTTTGTCATTTTGTTGTACTGTGGGGGCTTCTGTGTTGCTGCGATACTAAAAGCTATGCTGCTGGTATTACAGATAACTGCAGGGTCACCCATGGTGGACAGGTTTCAGGAATTGGTATTAGTCCTTACATTTTGGTTGTCAGCATCACAGCCTCCTTTATTTAGAAAGTTTTTGAGGAAAGCTAGAGACCAGAGGTAGGTCTTTACAAATAAAAATAATTCTAGATATAGATTCTGCTACCTGGGAGCTTGTGTTTTATTTGAGGAGATATACACATGCAAAATAATTAGCAGCAAAGTATGTCATGGAGCATTTAGGAATGGGAAACCCATAAAAGATTGGAATGATTGCTTCCTCACTAAAAAGGTGAGCACTGAGTTGTACCTTAAAGGATGTATAGCATTTTTCTTGAGAAAAATGGAATGCATATGAATAAAAGATGTGTGCTTAGTATAAGCATATGATGTTGAAGACTAGGAAATCAATGAGTTTGAAGTAGAGCTTTCATAAGGTGTCAAATATGGTGTTCAAAAAGACACGTGGCAGAAGACAAGAAAGAAAGATATTAAGATTTAATGTTGTTGTTACTAGGTGCTATTGAGTCCCATGCATAGTGACCCTATGAACAACAGAACAAAACACTCCCCAATTCTGTGACAGACACACTTTTTAATGTTTAATCTCATTGTTCCAGCCACAGTGTCAATTCATCTAGTTGAAGGTCTTCATTTTTTTCACTGATCTATCACTCCCCCAAACATGATCCCCTTCTCCAGGGATTGGTCTTTTCTGACAATATATCCAAAATGCATCAGACACAATTTAGCCATCTTTGCTTCCAAGGAGCACTGTGGTTATACTTCTAGAGTGGATCTGTTGGTTCTTTTGGAAATACATGGTATATTCAATATTCATCTCCAACACCATAATTCAAAAGCATTAATTCTTTTCTTATCTCCCTTATTCAGTGTCCAGCTTTCATAGCCATATGATGTGACCAAAAATACCATGGCATGAATCATAGGCACTTTCATCTTCAAGGTAACATCTTTACTTTTCAACACATTCAAGATGTCTTTTGCAATAGCTTTTTGCTATGCAATGCATCTTTTCATTTCTTGACTGCTGCTTCTGTAGGTTAATTGTAGAACCAAGTAAAGCTTTGTATCAGTTAATCCTGTGGTTTAGTATTTCGGTAAGGAAAGATTAAAGAAAAATGAGATTGGATTCATTATCAAAAAAGACATCTCATGATCTGTCCTGAAGTACAGTGCTATCAGTGATAGAATAATAGCCATAGACCTACAAGGAAGGCCAGGTAATATGACTATTCAAATTTATGCACCCATATGATCAAGAACCAATGTTACTGAATGACAAAGTGAAAGCTACCTTGAAGGAATTAACAAAACAAAAGCCTCCAGGAATTGAGAGAATACCAATAGAGATGTTTCAACAAATACATGCAGCACTGGGGGTGCTCTCTTGTTTTTGTGAAGAAACTTGGAAAACTGCTACCTGGCCAACTGACTGATAGAGATCCATATTTGTGCCTATTAACAAAAAAAGAGGATCCAACCAGATGTGGAGATTATTGAACAATATCATTAATATCACACTCAAGCAAAATTTTACTATAGATTATTTAAAAGTGACTGCAGCAGTACATAGACAAGGAACTGCTGGAAAATCAAGTCAGATTCAGAAGAGGGCATGGAACCAGAGACATCATTGCTGACATCAGATGGATAATAGCCAAAAGCACAGAGTACCAAAATGATGACTCTCTATGTTTTATTGACTATGCAAAGGTATCTGACTGTGTGGATCATAACAAGTTATAGAAAACACCGCAAAGAATAGGAGTACCAAAACACTTAACTATACTCACGAGGAATCTGTACATGGATCAGGAGGCAGTGGTTTGAACAGAACAAGGAAATGCTGCCTGGTGTAAAGTAGAGAAAGGTATGTGTCAGGGGTATACCCTTTCACTGCACCTCTTCAGTGTCTATCCTGAGCAAATAATCTGAAAAGCTGGACTTTATGAAGAAGAACACAGCATCCAGATTGGAGGAAGACTCATTAACAACCTGCATTATGCAGATGACACAACTCTGCTTGCTGAAAGTGAAGAGTATTTAAAACATTTACTCATGAAGATCAATGAATACAGCCTTCAGTATGGATTGTGGCTCAACATCAGAAAACCAAAATCCTTACAACTGGGTCAGTAAGCAGTGTCATGATGAATGAGGAAAAGATTGAGGTTGTCCAAGATTTTTATTTACTTGGTTCTACAATCAACACCCACAGGAGCAGCAGTCAAGAAATCAAAAGACTCATTGTAATGGGAAATGCTGTTACAAAAGACCTTTTAAAGTGTTGAAATATTCAGATGTCACATTGAAGATGAAGGTGCACTTGACTCATGCTTTGATGTTTTCAGTCATCTCATATGGTTGTGAAAGTTGGATATTGAATAAGGCAGACACAAAAAGAATCAATGCTTTTGAATTTTGGTGCTGGGGAAGAATACTGAGCATACCATGGACTGCCAAAAGACCTAACAGATCCATCCTAGAAGAAGTGCAACCAGAGTGCTACTTGGAAGCAAGGATAGCTAGACTGCATCTTATATATTTTGGACATGCTGTCAGGAGGGACCAATCCCTGGAGAAGGGCATGTTTGGTAGAGTGGCAAGTCTACAAAAAAAAAAAAAAAAAAGGAAAACCTTTGACACAGTGTCTGCAAAAATGGGCTTAAATATAAGTATGATGGTGTCCCTAGCATAGAATTGAGAATTATTTTGTTCTGTTGTACTTAGAGTCACTTTGAGTCGGACCTGACTCAACAGCACGTTAACAGCAACAACAACATCAATTAGTATATAGTAGATAAAGTTAGTCTTATAAATTTGTATTTTTTATTCCTAATTGCTGATAAATTTAAAACATAGTATGATTATAATCACAATAAGTAAGAAAAATTACTATTGGTTTGAAATGCAAAACAATTGGTAAATGAAATGCTATAGTAAAGGACCTTATGCCATAATGTTTATTGCACAAGAAGACAAGAATTTAAGAATGGAAGTAGACTTTTATCAGAATTTTGCTAGAAGCACAAGTGTTTAAGTAACATAAAGTAACTTTTAAATTTGAGGTATATTCTTTTAAAAGACTGGCTCAGTGGGTCAACATCAGAATTAACCTTATTACAACAGTAGTTTACATAAACTATTAGTCATTTTTAATTTGATGAAAAATAACCAACACAGAAAAGACCAGCATACCTGTTGCACCATTTAAAATACACATGGTTTGAAACAATGTAATAAGAAAATGAAGGGTCAATGATACATAATAAAGAATCTTATTTTTAGATCATTCATAACCAGACCCAACATCCAGCATATAAGTTATGTCATCATCACTGAACTTTCGAAGTTAGCCAAAGTATAACTTCAAAAAATCTTCATTTCTCAACAGAAACACACACACACCTTACAAAACCAAACCAATGGACACTTATGATTGTATGTGGGGAATACTTTCATTTATTAATCATTCAGTGTATCTTCTACTAAATGAGTTTAAAATCAAACCAAATCAAATTTCTCAAAAACTATCATATAACGTCTTCATATAACTAAATATCACCTGGCAATTGATCTGTTTTTAAAATATGAGCTGAAAATCATCTTCATAATTCTTCCATACAGTCAAGAAATTATGAAAATTTTACAAATTTTTACAAATTTTACAATTTTTACAAATTTTACAAAATTTTACCATTATCATTTGTGTAAAGTCTGCGTTATTGAGGAACTTAGTTGTTGTTGTTAGGTGCTGGCAAGTCATGTGTGACTCATAGTGACCCTACGTACAAAAAAATGAGATGTTCCCTGACGTTGTGCTATGTCCACACTATGTCAGTGCTTCTCTTCTATTCATAGGGTTTTTAATGGCTGATTGTTTCAGGATTTCTTTGCTGGGGAGATACAGGCTGCCACACCCTTCTCCAATTTTTGCAGTGCTGGGGTGTAGTACTTTAAGAACTACAAACATGGCAAGATGTAGAAATCAGTGTTTCTAAGTATCTTCCGAGCTGCAGCAGTAGCACTATGGTGATCAATCCCGTCAGTTCTCAGAAGCTAAGCAGGGTTCGGCCTGGTTAGTACTTGGATGGGAGACCACCTGGGAACACCAGGTGCTATAGATTTGGGAGAAGGACCTGGGAACCCACTCCCAAAAATCAATCTGCCATTGAAAACCCTATGAATAGCAGAGAAGCACTGACAATAGTGTTTCACCTGTTGTACAGAGGGTCGCTATGAGTGGACACTTACTGCGAGGCACCTAACAACAAGTATCTTCCATGACATACTGAGTCTCTGGTTTATTTAAAATTGCTCCATTGAAAACAATTTTAAATAGTTGTTGTTGTTAGGTGCTGTCAAGTCGGTATCTGACTCATAGTGACCCTCATAGGGTTTTCAATGGCTGACTGTTTCGGGATTGCCTTGGGAGTGGATTGCTAGGCCCTTCTCCCATTTTTGCGGTGCTGGGAATTGAACTCGGGACCTCAGGGACTACAGCGCAGCGCTCTACCAACTGAGCTAAATCCCAGCCTACCACAACTGAGCTAAATCCCAGCCCTTTAAATAGTTAAGCAACAAAATTCCTCTATTTTTTAAAAATCATATTCTAGTCTGTTTATAGATGGTCATTATAAAAAAGTTTTAATAACTCTAATTCTCAGCTAGTAATATGCAGAGATTAGATACACACAAAAGCTTCATTTAGATAAAGCAGACAAAGAAACTACCATTTCCAGATCTCCCTCAGCCCTCCCCATTTACCACCTTGATTCTGTAAATGGTAGAATAAATTAAGCCCCTTTCTTCTACATCAACTCCTTTGTCCTCTCAAGTTTGTCTAATCATATTCATCTCTCAAAATGAAGTAAGAAACATTTCAAGAGCTGTATTCACACTAAATCGACTTTCTGATTCGTGCATTGCAGGACTAAAGCAATGTAATCACATCTTAAATTGGTTTACAGCAGCCTGTCTACCTTATCCCAGTTCTCAGGACTGATGAAATGAATAGTTTTAAAATGGCACTTTTTGAAATGACATGAGAATTAATAGTGCATAATTACCTCAGTGTTGACAAGTGAGAGATGTTTAACTCCTTAAATGGGTTTTTCTAAGGAAGCAGCACCAGAGCATGGGCACACTGCATGCACATTGTTGGGTGATATCTAGGGGAGCTGATTTAACCATAAAGGCATGTTAAGAGCTAAATTTTTAAATAATCTAGGTAAAAATAAAATGAATCAACTTCTTAATATTTGTAATAATTACTTAAGAATTCACTGTGGGTTTCTATAGGGGTTGATTACCAGGAAAATCTCATTTTACATTTTGTCTCCTAAGAACTGTATGGACTTTCCATATAGTTGCAACAAAACAAACTTTAGTATTATACTCTCTATTACTTTAAAGAAAAAAATAAAAATTAAGCTATTAGATTTAAAAAGTAGCACAGGGGTTGTATTTCCAACCTGTATATTTTTAAAGGACTGTAAGAAAGACAACTACAATACAATAAAATTTCTACATTTTGATAGAAAACTTTTGATACACATAAAAATATATTATGAAAATGTTATCTTTGCCATGCTGAATTTTAATATTTTGTATCCATTCCTTGTCTCTAACTCACATTAATATTGTTCAATTCTGTTTTAAATCTTTTGAATGAAAACAAAACAGATTTATATTTCTAAATATCTGGAAGGACAAAATGGAACACTGTTTCAGCAGCAGAACTGGGAAGAAGAAATGTATCATACACTAGCTCTAATTTACCTGTTGTTTTTCTATATCATTCACGTATATATACCAAGTACCTCGCTTAAGTATGTGTTAGGGACTGGGCTAAGGACTTTATATTTAATCCTGATGACCTCCTAAGAGTCATGCAGCATTACTCCATTTTGCAGATAAGGAGAAAGCTGTGCTTAAAGAGGTTCCTGGCCCACCACACATCACATAGATGACAATAGGTAGAATCTGATTATGAATTATGATGACTCGGATGCAGCGTCCATACACATTATAGCTGGTAAATATTTTTGCAGTTAGATTACCTTTACAGAATTGCCATTGTTTTAGCTGTCAGGAAAATGTGGCATTGATAGATTACATTTAGCTATGTATTTTTATAAGTTCACCATGCTCAAGAGTGAACTAAATGCTAGCACTCTCCCAGATGCTGGGACTACAGTGGTACCACACAGATGAGGCCCTTCTTGTCACAGTGCTCTGAGGAAAGGTTATTTGCTTTGTAATTAAGGGCCTTACCTAAGAGATTGGCAGTGGCAGGAGATGCATTAAATTTAGGACCAAAATTTGGGAGCCTGAGGCACATTGTTGACCTGGTGCCCTCTTAGGCTCTGAGAGTGAAACAAAGAGAGGAAAGTACGAGGACAATGACAGCCTCTGCTCTCAGAACTAACAAGACAACCAGAGCTGGCAGAACCCTCCATTTGGACAACAGGAGTCTACATTACCAGGCCCAGGGGCCTCTGAGAAGTTATGGCCAGAATGTCCATCATGGGAGGGTGGTGCTCTGAGGAACAAAATATCTTGCCCTTCTTGTAAGAAGCCAAGACTCGAATCTGCATTCCCTCCCCATGTACAAACTCTGTCACTTGCTACCTAAACTTACTAGAAGACTGAGCATCAGAAATGAAACTAGATCATTGTCAGCTAAATTCTTGGTGTCAGCCTTCTTTGTTGAGTTTTCTATAAATAAACTACACATATGAACATCTCAGCCCATTCTAGAGCTATTACTCATATTTGAACTAGGCATCAAAGTTCAATGGGATATCTCACTAAACTGAAACCTTCAAATGTTTTTAGTAGAAATGCATTCTGAGTTCTAAACTTCTTAAAGCATAATTAGCTAAGAAATTTTAATGTTGTAATATTTTATAAGTATTTGTAAATAAATAAAAATATGTTCTAGATAGAAAACAAATGAAGCCTTGATGTGCCCATCTGTAAACCAGGGATGATAACACCTGCTTCTTGAAGAATGTGAACGGGCCTGGTGGGATCTAGCATAGAGCATGCACTCAAAGATGCTCACATTTGAACCATAAAATAAAAGGACCTCAGAACTTTGTATTGTACTTATACTGTGAAATACACAAAAAAGTTCTCACTAATCATTTTAAACTGAATCAAATAATTGCACTGCATTTGCAATTGTATAGAGATACATATTGAAGGAAAATATATTAAGAAGTTTAGTATCTCAAAGGTAACAATGTACCTGGCATATCATTTTGTAAGTACTTTATATATTACTTTGTAGGCAATGTTCCTTTGTTGTTGTTTTCAATTCACAATCACTAGCACCAAAATACAAATGTTAAGATTGGAAGAGATTTTAGTAATAAATACTCAAAATTGGCTATTCTGACTTTTTTAAATGTATATGATGGAAGGCCTTTACACCAGCCCCACGCATCAGGCAGACATGAATAGGCTGAAGTGAGATGTGAGAAACAGTGGGAATGGAGAAGGACAAGAATGGAGGTGTCAGGTATTATAGACTGTCCCCTCCCTTCCTCACTCCCTCAAATGAAGATCCTCTTTGCTTTCCTGGAGGAACACAGCTTAGGAACAGGCCTATCATGGCATCATTTGCACTCATAATCTCAGAAGTATAAATTTAAGACTGTAGGCCCTGTCAAATATTCAGAACATGCAATCCTGTTCTTTTAATCAAGTAGAACCTGATAGGGCTCTTTAAGAAGGCACGTTTTTAAGAATAAAATCTAGATATGCCTACCTGTAGGCTGACATTTAACAAGCAGTATCAGACAAGAAACTGGCTCTTTTGAACTCTTCCCTCAAAATAATGCGATTTGGAGAACAGTTGTCAGTCATGCAGAGACATCATGAATAACTGCATGACAACCTCACGAAGGCTATTCTCGCATGCAAATATTAAAACAGTGCAGTTATCAGTTTATAAAGTTTATAATATTCTTATCTACTCTGTGAAACACAATCAAATTATTTTCTTGGCCAGGGAAAATTCAGGTTCAATTTTGAAGTCCCCATTCTGTAACCGTGTCAACCCTGCAGGAAGGTAATTATCAGGGCTAGAGGGATAGCCCCTGCTGTTTCTTAGAAGTAAACTCAGGAGCTAAATTGAGGTACTTAGAGGTAAACTCTCAGGTTGTGCAGAGCTTGGCTATCTGACTCCTGTGGACTCTGGCGCAGAAGGCTAAATACTCCTATTTATTCAGAGAACAAGGAGAGAGTGGGGTAGCAGAAACACAGCTTTCTCAATCATCCCCTCCAGCTCCTCCTAATCAATGGGAGTCACGCAGCTAACAACCTCTTGGGATGGTTTTAAAATGCAAGCTCTAATATTATTTCATTGTAGTGTCCTTGTATGGAAACGCGTTTATATTATAGTTTGGAATTTACCTGAATGTTGAAGAAAACACAGCAGGAAAGCTGCCATTGTGAGAAAGGAGGACATAAAATTCAAGCCATGAATTAAAGAGGCAAATGAAGGCACTCTCTGCCTTTATTAGAAGTAGAAGAAACAGATTGTGCTCATCTTGCTTAGGGCCAACAGGCGTACTGGATGGAATGCAGCCAGCTTCAGTCACAAAGCTCACTCAGGAGTTTTGCTCTGTGAAAAGAGGAAGCCAGATGGGCTATTTACTTTCAACAAGATAATTCTGGAGAAAATTGTTGTAAGTCAAAGAAACTTTTTAGCTTCATCTGCTATTTTAGCCTCTAAACTGATTCAGGAGGCAAGGCGGGTGGAGGTGGGAGCAGATTCTATTAGAAAAGAAATGAGAGACCTGGTAAGAGAATGAGTGAAATGAAAGAAGGTGCAAGGCAAAGCTTGGACAGTGGGGTGGTCCAAGTACATAAGGTTTGAGGTCATACAACCTAGGAGCTAGTCAATGTAACCTTTGATAAGCTAACTGACCTCTTAGAGCTTCTGTTTTCTGCAGGGTAGTCGGGGGACCATAATAGTGTCACAAGAGGTTGTGAAGATTAAGTGGCATAAATCAGGCACAGCACTTAAAATCCAATACACAACATGAGCACTGAATAAACACTGGGCTTTGTTTTTATCCATTTCATTCTCTTCCCTATTTGCAAACTATAAAGGAACCCCATCAGGGATAGAGGTAAAGATATAGATACAGATCAATAACTAAACAATTTTTGCAGTACTGGGGGATTGAGCCCTGAGCTATGCACATGCTAGACAAGTGCTCTACCACTGATCTGCACCCATGACATTTTAAAAATCTTTTTAATATTGTTTTTTAATTTTGAGACAGGGCCTTGCTAAAGTGAACAGGCTACCTCTGGCCTCAAACTTACGATCCTTCTGCTTCAGCCTTCCAAGTCTCTAGGATTAGAGGTGTGCACCATGGAGACCAGTTAAATGACTAAACAATTCTTAAGACCATATTGAGAGCTATATGTTATAGTAGTCTTGTGCTGATGTTAATCATAGTTTACTGATGGAATTTGTATATTTGAAAACAACTTTTTTATTTTGCTACCACAGAGAGTAAAATAATCCAAGTAATTTGAGAGAGGGAGGGAGAAGGGAGAGAGAGAGAGTGAGAGAGAGAGAGAGAGAGAGAGAGAGAGAGAGAGAGAGAGAGAAAAGCTCCTAACTAGAAAAGCAGAGTTTTCCCTTATAAGCTAGCAAATAATGACCACTGGGAAAAAATCATGATAATTCTGATATGCATATACTGTGGAGGGGCATCAAGCCATCTCACTTTTAGGATATGCAACATATAAATATTACTTATTATCTAAAATGAAAGTTTCCAAATTAAGTTATGAGATGATTAGGCATTCAGATTAACCTGCTTTTCTTTTTTGTATTTATAATATTTTGTGTTGCTGTTAGGTGCTGTTGAATTGGGTCCAACTCTAAGAGAATAAAAGATAACTCTCAGAACAAAGTAATATACAATTACAGTCAATCTGCTGTAATTACCATGGTAAAAAAAAAAGGACATATTTTTAAAGGGGTTATTCAACATGAAAGAATAAGTCAAAAATGGTTGTTTGGTTACCTTTGGATTGATTTTGAGGATATCACAATAATTCTATTTTATTTCCTCATGAAAGATACAATATTACTATTTTTTGTAACAAATCCTATTTCTAAAGGGGAAAATACGAATGAAATCATTTATTTTATTTTCAAAATTTATTTATGTCCCTCTTAAGACAAATTCAAAAGGAAACACTATATTTAAAGTAATTTAGAAAATCTAAGAATTGATACTATATTTAAATTTTCACACCCCTAGTGACTCAGTCAGCCATACCCCAAGAAAACTGAATAAATGTTGACAGTCAGAATATTTGAAAACAGTGTGAGAAACCACATACATACCTATGCTGGAAGCTTACAAGTTTTATGTCCCAATTAAGGCTAGCAAATAAACTGAGAAGAGTCTTCAAGGAAAGATACTAGGAGTAGAAATCATATTGTTGTTCTAATTATCATTTAAAAAGTTAATATAAAATAAAATTTCCCTAAGTACTACTGAAAAGCAAACAACAGAGCAACATAATTTTACATTTTCAATAATCTGGAAATGGGTAGCTGATTGCCTTGAAAACAACCTACCAGGGCTTTCCTGACAATAATTCTAAACAATGACAAAACATTAAGTGAAACATGAAACAGATTGTCCTCTTCCTCTTCTACATCTTGAATTCTGCCCCACTTCGAAAATATCTAATATTGAACTAATTCAAAGGCCAAAGATCTTGTAGCCTTTGTTCATTTTCAACCACTGTCCTAAGCCCATTCTGAGCAGCTTCTGTATAAAACCCAGCCTGCCTGCTCTGACATAGTCAAAGGGAAGCTAAAGAGTCCATGCAACACCAGTTTTCTTCAGGCCTCTTGCATCCCACCTTCTACCTGGGACTAACCACCTTTCTACCTGGGCTTCTCAGGACTGCTTTCACAGGTGGGAGATGAGGCAGCTTCTCCCCCAGGATAAACAGCAGGCTTATTTCCAGCTTGTTATCAAAGCAGTGACTTCCCTAAACTCAAAGTTCCTCAATTGTGCAAACTCACTCATACATAGCATCCATCTGGACCACAGGATTTGAAGGGGAGGGAAACTGACCCCAACAGGCTGATGCTCATGCTCCTTATCGTGCCACAGGTAATAAATTACTTTGTCTCTGATCCAGGACTCTCATGTCTTCTGCCATCAACCAGGAAACAGCAACTAGCTAAAATATTAGATTCAGAGTAGACTAAAATCATGTCTCAGATCTGACAATTTGGTGAAGGAAGAGATGCAAACAGAAACATGGACATCCAGAGGGGAAGGAAAAAGAATCCAGAGACTGGATTTGGGGGATATAAAAAATCTCCCAGGATCTGGGAGACAATGGTCTTGCCAAAGCAGTGGGCAGTGGAGGTGGGTAGGGGAATAAGAGCCCCTCTGTCCTACCAACTAATGAAGCTAAGAGATGTAGAATTGAAACAAGCTATCCAAATAGTCCCCCATGTGTCTGTTAGCTTATTATGCTGTGGGGCTTGTATGTTGTTGTGATGCCAAAAGCTATGCCATTAGTACTTCAGCTACCAATATGGCCATTCATGGTGCATAGGTTTCAGTGAGCCTCCAGACTAAGACCAACTATGGAAAAGGACCCAGTATCCCACTCCTGAAACAATTAGCCACCGAAAGCTCTATGAATAGCAGAGCACTGTCAAATATAGTACTAGAAAATGGGGCCCCCAGGGGAAGAGTTACCCCCTCAAAATACAGTTGACCTTAATGACAGGAATGGTGTAAAGCCCCTGGGACCTCCTTTTGCTGATATGGCATGACTCAAATGCCACATCTAATGTTTTAGCTAGTTGCTGTTTCCTGGTTGATGGCAGAAGACATGAGAGTCCTGGATCAGAGACAAATGAGAAGAAACATAGTGGCTGCAATAATGGGCTCAAACACAAAAAGTGTGCATGGCATAGTGTTGAATAATGTTTTGTCCTGCTGTATTTAGGACACTATGAGGTGGATCCAAATCAACGGCACCTAACAACAACATACAAATAGCTTTTTAGATCCTTGTTGTTCACTTAAGTCTCCTTCATCTGAGGGTGGGAGTGGGTATACTTTCATGACTATAGAGCAGCAAGGCACAGTGGAAATGTAATGTGGAGAATGTTCCTAAGCTGAGGAGTTCCCAAAGCTGAAACAGTAATACCAGTAATAATGACCTTGTTACCTGACATAGGCCTTAGGGTAGACAAGCAACATTACAAGTTCATTTAGGTCCACTCCAAGTGGGCAGCTCCTTGAAACTAACAGTAAACGTAACTTCCCATGGACGGTAGCTCCCTCCATACTACCTGATCCTCCCCTTACCCTGTAATCCGACCTCAGCTGCTATAATAAGGAAGATAATTAGGCTCCTCAGAGGACTGTGTGACATGATGGGGAAGAGAGGGATTCAAACTGTTGTGGCTCTGCTGGATATAGGTATCCAAATTACCATTGTACCAGGTACATGGAGAGAAGGGACACTGAATTCAACTGATGGGGTCCAATGCCTCTCAGTGGGGTCAGGAAGCTGACGTAGCCTTGTGAAAGCGCCCTTTGCGCTTGTTCACTGTGGTATTGTGGCAACAGCTCCCATATGTAATCATCTAATAAGAACTGACATATTACATGTTTTCCACCTCCCTATGCCCCAAGTGTCAGAAGGAACTTTCATGTTTAGGAACTGCTCTACAGATAGGTCACTGCCCACTACAACAGTGTCACATTGATTATGGAAGCACGAAGCATATTCTTTTCCCCTTTTAAAAAGTGGCTATTAATCTGTGCCTTCGTTTAGTGGGCCTCTATAACAGAATATCTCAGATTGCATAATTACTTAAAAAATACAAGTTTATTTAGCTCACAGTTCTGGAGGCTGAGAAGTCTACGAGAATGGCCCTGGCACCTGATCTGGGCTTTCTTTCTGTGTCATAATATGACAGAAGGCATCCCGTGGTGAGACACAGCAAGCAAGCCAAAGAGAGCTCACTTTTACAGCAAAGCCACTCCTATGACAACCCACCAATGCATTAACTTTTTAAACCATGAATGGATTAATCCATGCTTGAAGGGTCTCCCTATGACCCAATCATATCACAGAAGTCCCACCTCTCAAGTATTAATATATGACTTCAGGAGTTCAGTTTCTAACAGATGAACTGCAGGGGATACATTCAAACCACAGCAACCTGCAACCAAGCTCTTGTGGAAATTGAATACCTGGCATCCTCACTTTCAGGTGGCTTGTTCAATGAGACAGGAAGGGCCCATCAGGCCTTGCTGGTCAAATGGAAATGGTATATTCAAGAGTGTAACCAGTCTGGCCCTAACATCCTTGCAGTTTTCCTTGAAAAAAAATGGTGAAGCTACATCTTTGGGGGGATCATATCCCCTACTCCACCACTGAAACAAGGCTGCTGGTTCACTAGCACTCTCAGAGGCTTCTTTCAGTGATGGCCTAGGACTGATGATTGAGCTAAGCTGAATGCTAATGGAATGTTCTCAGCAGCACTTGTCACCCAGCCCCAATGACAACTCTAGAAAACCCGCTGTGGTAAGGGCCAGGCAACACAATGGTCTGAATTAAAAGTTGTCAACTTTGTCAACTAATGCATTTTATATTTTGCAGATTCTTCGATTACGGCTAATGCCCCATCTTTCTGACATTTGGAGGACTGCAGTTTGGCAGATTAAAGAATATCTTCTGTAGGGCTAGTAACTGTGAAAACAAATCACATATGCTGATCAGTCTGGGTCACTGATCTAGATGACCACTGTAACACCCCATTCTGAGTGGAATGGGATTATTGTTGTTATTAGATGCTGTCGAGTCAGTGTCTGGCTCATAGCCACCCTATATACAACAGGAAAAATACTACTGTTAGTACTTCACTGTTCTTCATAGGGTTTTCTACAGTTGATTGATTTTTGGGAATGGGTTGCCTGGTCCTTCTCCCAAGGATGGAATTAGGCCAACTGGAGTCAAACCACTGATCAAACCTCCTATAAGAAACAGAAAATATCAGCTGGTCCTAAACTACTCTGCCCTGACATATGGCAATTTAGACTATACTCAGTGACACTGTCTATGAGACCTTAATCAAACCAGTGAAATGGTGATTCCAATCAATATACAAAAATTTCCAAACCAGAGTGACCTGTGCTTTCTATGTAGTGTGGCCTTTGGAATGGCTCTCCAGTGGGCTGCTTTCCAAGACTTCTATCACCACTTAAATTATTACTATTATTGGCAATGATACTAAAAGATCAGCAAATCACTTCAAACTTCCTTGTACAGATCATATCAGATAATAGACTTGACTTAGATTGTCTGAATTAATACCTATAGGTCTCTCTCCAGAATTTATTCATAGAATCCTGAAACAGAGACTTGGGTTAGATTGGAGAGTGGGAGTTGTATAAAGTCAATAATGCAGGCTGACCTCATCCTGCTGCTTAGGATCCTATTGATTGCAGCCCTAATTAAATGCTGCATAAGACAAGCTGAATAGATTTATCTCCAGCATCTGTTGGTATGATTAATCAGAGTGACAATGGAGTAGCATATTCATGTGACAATTCATAAGAAGCCAAGATAGCATAGGATGGAATTTTGAGAAAGACAGTTTTTTAGGGGGTCTCTTACATTCCCCACATGTCTTGCTGGACATATCAATACTACCTGGACCTGACAACTCTTTTCCCTTGGCTATTTCTCAGGGCTACGTATGCATCTGATAATCTTAAAAAATGAAGAAATGTTTATCTCCAAAGAGAAGATTTGCTAACTGTTTGCTATAAAATGGTAGATTCTTGAAACTCAGTGCTTCTCATCTGCAAGGCAAACCTACTGCATGTATAGCATCTATCTGGATCATATCTTCTCATCTCTAGGGATTTAGAGGCAAAGAAAATCATTGAAAACAGATGATGCTTACATAACTTGCTGTATCACAGTAATGAGGTCCTCTGTCTCTCATCCATAAGTTTTGTGTCTTCTGCCAGGATCCATGATATATTTAAATGGGCTTAGTTTTCAGTTTGTAAGCATGGTCAATCCCTAGCCATAAATGCTTATCTCTAGCTTAAACCATCCTTGGTGCAAAATATAAAGGCCACTTCAGGCAACCACCCCCAAAATTAATGTTCAAATATGAAGTTACACAGATGTACTAATGTTGACCAACAATTCCTAGACTCTTTCTTTTGAGCACAGGAAATTATTAATGCTTGAACGTCAAAATCAGTATCACTTCCCAATATTCTATAACTTAAGCCAGTTTATACCTCCAAATAAAACTGCAGCTCCTCACTTCAATTCCAGTTCTTCCAGAGTAAAATCTCTTTGAAGGGGGTAGTAATTCCACCACTTTACTATGCTTAAGTAAAGAGGAGATATATTAAATATATAAGATTGCAATATTTTGGTGGGATGGGTGACTTGAGAGTTGACATGGATGCAGAAGGGAGTGAGAAGGTATATACCAATCATGGTAGCGTATTTTTTTAATTCCAAGCTTGATTTAAAGATATAGTAAATCAGTCAAACAATAAACCTACTCTCATGGAAGCTGAAGAATGGTAAGACCATTATTTATAGAAGTAGGCATCTGTCAAAGGGGAGGGAAAGCAGGAACAGTATGCTAGATTCACGAGTAGATTACTGAGTAGAGAAACACATGATTTTATTTTCCATTGCCAAAAATCCTACAGAGTATTAAACAGTTCAAAATTCACACTCAGAAATTTAATAGGAGACTCAAATGTCACCAAATACTTTTCATATGATTATCTGCAAAAGATATAGTACTTCAGGGTACTGTCCAGACTTCCAGCTGAGTATCAAATATTTCAAACATACTGCTTTGTAACATATAATATTAAAATAAACTGTGCTAACAATTAGGAAAATTCATATTGTTTCAGAAGATAATTTCATAGTCACTTGTCTCCATAATTCATTACAAATAAATGGTTTTTGAGAACAACCAGGGATGGACAGGCCTGGGGGCACATGCCTGTAATCCCAGAGAATCAAGAGGTAGAAGCAAGATGATCTCAATTTTGAGGCCAGAGGTAGCCTGTGTAACTTAGCAAGACCTTGTCTCAAGATAAAAATTTAAAAATAGGCTGCGGGTGCAGCTTAGTTGTAGAGTGCTTGCAAAGTAGGTGCCGGGCCCTGGGTTCAGCCCCACAACATCATCGCAAATAATTAAATAAATTTAAAAAGTCAAAGAACCAGACAGGAATATGATGGAGAATCATTTCTCTGCCCCCTGTGAGCAATGAGAAAGATGATGTTGTGCTTATCCATAATTCTCTCTATCCTCATGGATAAATGATGCTGGTGATGTGCCCCAATGTTTAGTTATGTGGAGGCACTGCTAGAGGTGTTCTTGCTTATTGTAAATAGCAATGCATATCTCAAAACTACATAATTCCCAAAAAACTTTAAAGTTTAAACCTATTTTTTAAATAACATAAAAGAACATCTTCAGAACGTTTATGAGAAAAACCAAGCTTCAACCCTTTCTTCTGCAGCAGGTCTATGTCTAAGCAAGCCTGAAGAGGTGGCACATGAGCCCTGGAGAACAGGATCAGATGGTGCCTTCAGAGCCGGCCAAACACTAAAAGCAGGAAAGCAAATCTGTCTTTCCCTCAGAATAATTAAAATAAATTCCTATCCAAATTAAATTGCCTTGAAGTTTTCTCTACAAGGCTTCAGGCATATGAACACCCCTTGACTTTGGCCTGTCATGTTTCTTCAATCAATCATGCTGTAGCCTAGAATTAAATTGAAATGATTGAATCAAGGAAAATCAAATTTTTTTAACATTTAGTTTCAGTAATGTGATTATGAAGCTTTTAGTGATATTGTAATTACTTTGAAGCTTTGAGCATATGTTTCTACTGAAAGTATTCCACGGAGAAAGGCTGCATTAGGGAAACAAGTAAATACAGACCCCACTGAAGCAAAAATGCATTTGTTATGAAGTTAAAAGCTGAAGGTGGAAAAGAGACAAGGCACTCATGTGATTTATATTTTAAATATCCTGCACAGAGTAACCACTTTGAAATTCCAGCATATTCCAAAATTAAAATAATTTAATAGCTTTCCTCTAAGGGCAAGCACTTAGAGAAGCAATGAGGAGAAGCAACAGTAAATGGGTAAATGCCAGGGCAGGGGAAGATAGAAAAAATATTATCATCCTGTGTTAGCTCCGATTTCTCTCCACAGGAAAATAGGACATGCTAAAATCTTTCTCAAAAATGTAATGAGTCATCTCCTCAGAATATGAAACATTTTAAATATATTTGGTATTTGCCAAAGCCAGATTGTATAGTTACTAACTCAATGAATCCTTTAATCTATCACACACTTATTGGGATTCTGCTGGCACTTAGGGGATAGAGAGACAAGGAGGGCCCACACCCCAAACTAAATAGCAGAGAATGGAATCTTCTAGGAACACTGGAGAGGATAAACTACAGACAAGGACGATGCTGCCTCTCCTTCAGTTTCTACTTTCATTCATTCACCCATGATTTCTTAAGTATAAGTACACTTCCTCCCTCAAGAACAAGGCTGATCAGTAGATGCTCAATACCAAAATAGAATGATATTAGTCCTTTAAAGTTTAGCAGAAAAATGATTTTGTCAAAATAATCTGAGGTATATAAACCTTTTGAAGGGTTTTTTTTATTCTGACTACATCAAAGTATAGATCATTGTACTAAAAGATCTTAAGTTGTTGTTGTTGTTAGGTGCTGTCAAGTCAGGTCCGACCCATAGAAACCCTAGGTACAACAGATGAAACACTCCCTGACATTGTGCCATACAGGGCAATATTGTCAGTGTTTCTCTGCTATACATAGGGTTTTTGATGGCTGATTTGATTTATTGGGAAAGGCTACCTGGTGCTTCTCCTAACCCTACCTACAGCACCCAGTATTTCCAGTGCTTTTTATTAAATGAGGATAGAACAGATTAGCATTCTCATAATTTCTGCGTTAACCATAACTAAGATTTAACATGGCCCTGCTGCCAAAATTATCTTTCTAAAAATAAATCTGGTAATGCCTGTTCCCAAGATTAAGACTAAGTGGTTCTTCATTACTTAGGGCAAAACCTTAACTCTCTAGCATGGCATAGAAAACTGTCCTGAGGTGTCCCTATACTTTCACCCTAATCTCACATCACTTCCTCCTCTGTTCCTATGGTCAACTACTAACTCTTTCCCAGAACAGTCCCTAGTAACAAGCCTCCCATCTTACTCATGGGTCCCTCTAATTGAAATTCACTTCCTTTATTTCCCTGCTTAGGAGGCCATTCAGCTCTGAAGTTCCAGCTCACATAAATACTACCTCTTCTAGAGGTTCCCCTGCTGTTTCACACAATTGAACACATTTCCATCATAACTTTGATTATTACTGACAATTATTCTACATGTGAATACAGCATATTCACTGAAGTGTGACTTCCTCATTTAGCTATGTAACCCCAGTGCCTGTCATAGGGCCTGTAACTTAGGGTCTCAATAAATGTTTGTTGAATTTAACATTCATGCTTTTACTTATTTTGCCAATAAAAATAAATCTTTTCTTTTTTCAAAGTCAAATTCTGCATCTATTTTTAAAATTTATTCCCTGTTTCCTATAGACTTTCTCCTATCTGTATTAACAATATATGAGGGAATATTTTTCAAATGTTTCACTTAACATTGCCTCATGAAACCAAATGCTAAATTGACATCTTTAAAAATCTGAAGCAAAGTAAGCTATAAGATTTTGTTCTTTTGTCCTTCTCAACCTTACTAGAATTTATTTTAAATTCTAACTGTAATTTTCAACCCAGCCATATTAGCTATTATTTACAAAGGGCACAACAATGCTAAACTATTCCAAAGCAGCATTAAGTATCTAATGTTCACAGTAAACTCTCAAATCAGAAAGACAATATACACAAAGTGATTATTTGTCTCTGCTTTACCTGATCATCTGTTGTTATGTGAAGTAATATTTCCTGTCAAAAGCAAAACAAAGCTTCCCCTTCTCTACAGGATGCAAATTAGCAACCTGGTACATCAAATTACCCAGCTATAATTCACTATTTCAGTCCAGGAGAGTATCCACATGCTCTTTCACCACCTGTGAAAACTACCTTGATAAGTGAGCTATGTCCTTGGCCACCGTCATCAACTAGGCTGCGAAGGTGGGTGAAAACATTCCTCACAGACTCCTCACATGCAATTACTGCATTACCTCTAAATTATCTCAGAAAGGGCAAAAATCAAATAATATTATCAATTCAATGGACTGTATTTGTCTTCCTTCCTTCATCATAAGGCATTATCAACCATGCTTTTAAATGGTAAAGCATTACTGGTAATAGTAGTGGGTTGAATAACCCACCTCAAATTGTCCACATCCTAGCCCCTAAAACCTGTAAATGCTCCCTGACATGCCAAAAAGGACTTTGGAGGTATGACTGAATTAAGAATCTGGACAGAGGGAGTTATCCCAGTGAAACCTAAGTGTAACCACAAATGTTTTTATAAGACAGAGGTAGAGGAAGATTCTATTGCAGTAAAGAAGCTAATACATCCATCCAAGCAGAGAGTAGAGTGATGTGGCCAGGAGCCAAGGAAAGTCAACAGCTTCTCAAGGAGGAATAAGATTCTCCACTGGTGCTGGAGTATTCAGGGCAAGATAGCTCTGCTGATGCCTTTATTTTAGCCTCTTAATATTCATTGTGCCTGCAGCCATAGCCCTGTGGCATCCAATCCTGTCAGATCTCCAAAGCTAAGCAGGGTCGGGCCTGGTTAGTACTTGGATGGGAGACCGCCTGGGAACACCAGGCACTGTAGGCTTGGGAGAAGGACCCGGCAACCCACTCCCAAAAATCAATCTGCCATTGAGAACCCTATGAACTGCAGAGAAGCACTGACAATAGTGTTTCCCCTGTTGTATGTAGGGTCTCTATGAGTTGGATACCAACTTGAGGGCACACAACAACAACAATATTCATTGTGGATGTCTAGCCTCCAGAATTATAACACAATAAATCTACATTGTTTAAAGTCACTAAGCTTGTGGTAATTTGTTACAACAGCAACAAAGAACTAGTACAGTAATTGAGCCATGCCTCATAGTGTACAATGCTATTAAAAATAAATAGGCTATTAAAGAAAGTAAAAGTATGGTTATAATGTTTATTTTTCTGAGAACATTACTTTTAAGACCAAAACATGAAATTGATTATAAAGTGCAACCATTAAAAATTTACCTGACATAATTGTCACAGATGTATAATCAGTTCAATGCATATTTCAATGACAATGCATTATCCTACTCCTAAGTTTGTGTTTTGATGGCACCTAACAACAACAAGTTTGTGTTTATATCACATTCCTCTTTGATATTTCCAAAATATTATAAGTTTAATGTTGAAGATATGAAAAATGCAGAAATCACAATTTAAAAAATCCCACAACTCAAAGATAATAACTTGGGGATATACTTCCTGACATTTTTACACATACAAATGGCACCCAATGTTATCAAATTTTCAGTTATGGTAACCAAACTCTAATGTTAAGACTTTTTAACAAATATATTTTCAATTATTAAGAATTGCAGTACATTTATCAGTCTTATAGTATTACTGTTTATTACCATATCATCATTTCTTCATGATAAAATAACATAAGTAAATAAAATAACCAGGTTGGTAGCACCAGCTTGTAATCCAAGCTACTTGGGAGCCAAAGGCAGAAAGACTACAAGTTCAAGGCCAGAGGCAGCCTGTGTAACTTAGATTCTGGTCAAAGATACAAACTATAAAAGGGACTGGGAATATAGCTCAGTGGTAGAGTGCTTGCAAAGTATGCTAGCAACCCTGGGTTCAGGCCTCCCAGTACCTGCCCCCAAACCATCATGCCTTCTCCCTTTTCTGACTAACTTTACTTGTATAACTTGCAAGTATTATACTTGACATAAAATGATTAGAGTGGCTGCAGAAGCCAGAGGCATTTCTAATAAATTTATACACAAAGAATTGTGATGACAATGACTTGATCCAACAGGAAAGGATCCTTGAGCACTAAACCCTCCCCCCAATAAAAATTTTCCCAGAACTGCTTTCTCACCACCAAAACAAAACAGAGGTCTAAATCAGGCTGCGATGTCCAGCAATTATCAGTATATAAAGGCAAGAATGTAGAACTGATGTAAAACTTTAGCAGTATACACGGAGAATATGGTTATTTGATGACTTCTTTAAAATCAAGTTGGTGAAAAAAATCAATATACATTACAGAAACTCTTTATGTAGTGAGAAATGGCAGATGCCATCCACAATACATAAAACAAACGAACAAAAAATTCAAAACAGACAATGAAGAAAGAAAACTCTAGAGAGGGACCACAAAGAAGGAAGAAACTCCCTTATTTACCATTAATTGGGCACCTCACTGATTCCTAAATGAACAAGAGTATCAGCTAATATCATGCCTCCACTCTACTACATTCTGTTTATAGCACATATTTAGACTATATCTAAATGGAATGTACAGTAAAACACGATTCCCATCTGACTTATGAATTTCAGGTATCTTCATGTAAGACCACCTTTAGAGACTGTCACATATATAATTATCCAAACTTGGAGAATGCCAGCTGGCTCATGCAGTCTGTATCTGCCTGCGATCAGTGGCTCAGATAAGGCAGCACTTCATAGAAGGCTGCCTCACTTGTGCTTATGCCTGTATCTTTCACTCCCTGAGGACTCAACAGAGTAACAAAAGACTCCCAGGAAAAAAAAAAATAGAGGTTGAGTTCAAGCTTAGACCTAGAGCACGGGATATTATTGCTAAATCTTTAATTCTCCAGGCAATAAACCTAACTGTGGCCCTATCCTTTTGCAGCCCAGGATTCATCAATCCCTAAAACTCTGGCTCAAGGGGAAAAAAAAATTATAATCAGGACTAGATTCCTCTGGAAATAGAATGCAGAGGCTGGGGCTACAAGTATTTTCCATGAAGACAGCTCCTGTCTAAGGAGTGTCTTAAGAAGGTGCCCTGGTGACATCTGCTCTGTTCATTGATGCCATTCCCATTACATCCCCAAGATGCACATTATAACAGCAGTGAAGCCCCATGGCAACTGCAGAGGCAGTAAGGAAAGAAAGAGCTCACCCCTGGCTGCTCAGGCAGCAGCGCCCTGTGAGCTACAGAATAAAATGTTAAAGTTCCAGCTTCTGAGAAAAGCAACGAGTATGGGAAAGAGAAAAGAAAGGAGGAGAGGGAAAACAGAGTATACGTGGATATTAAAACTAAAGGTCCACCTCAGATATTACAATCTTTCAATTCTACTTCTCTATTTTCTGAATACAGAGTGAGTTTGGGGCATCCAATGCCTATCTTTCTATGATGTGGAAAATGGATCTACTCTACAGGGACAATAAGTTTTAAAAAATCACCCTATAATTACAAAGGGCTTTGTCTAGGTCATCTTATGTATGCTCTGAAACTCCCAAAACATTTAACAATATGAAAAACTGTTAAATTCATCAACTGCATTAATAAATAATGAAATGTCTCCATTACAACACCAATGTTGGTGTTGTAGGTTGGCCTGATTTTATTTCCTCACTGAAAATTCTTCTCAGGTGCAAGTTTGTATGATTTTAGAATTCCCTAATCACAATTTTTATACCACATTTGATGAGAGTTAAGGTGCCCAGAATAAGTGAAGTTGCTATATATTGAATGTAGAATTTCCTCTCCACTAATGTTAAAGACTCTAACATTAAGCTTCATGGGGAATTCCCATGTTCCAGTAAAAGTAAACTAGAAAAATCAAGAATCCATCAGTACTATTAAGAACACAAACATTTGTCCAAGCATGGTCTTACTACACAGCCAGGCATATAAACTATGGGGCTATCCAAGAGGACGGAACTCTGCCATGCACTGCTCTTGGTGACTGAGCAGCCCTGGCTTTGTCAACATTAGTCTCTCCATGTATGGAAGATATGACTGACAACCTTCAACCACATATGAAGTAGATTAAAGATTATCTCTGGAACACACATACATTTAAAGCCACAGTGATGGGGGGAAGCCTGTCAATGAGAAATAGTAATATATTCTACAAAACAAGAACTTTTTAGGGAACATGTCCTTGATCAGAAATGACTTAATGACAAATCAATGTCATCACCCTGAGAAAAGCCATCTCCTCCACAGCCACCTCTCATTGTGGAATACTGTCTTCTACTAATAGAAGCTAATAGCACTTGATCTGGATTTCTTGGTATTAGAGGCACTATGCTGCAAGTTTCCATTGCTGACATGTACATATTCATAAAACACAATCTTTTCATAAGGCTCTTCTCCATAAGATGGCTCAGTGACTCCTCCCCACCATCTAATATACACCCGCCCTCCTTGGTGTGGCCTATATACTATGCTCCTCCAGCCTGCTTCACTGCACTTTTCCTCGCACTTCATGCCTCTGTACATATTGTTCCCTCAGTGGAATAAGGGCACCTTCTTCTCATGAATTCCCACTTGTCCTTCAGGACAATTCAAATGGCTCCACTCAGAAACAAGTGGCTCTGCCAGGCTCTATTAGCTGTTTTCCAGGGCTTCCTTGTATAGAACTATGCCATGATACTACAATTCAGATTTGGAAATCTGTATTTTCCATCTATCATCTAACTATGAGCAAGGATCTGACAAATAAATTGATAAAATCTTGGTTGACTATAAAGGAGGTGCTAATTTCCTCAGACTGACTGAGAGCAAGATCTACCTTAAAGAAAAAGAATATCTATACATATACATAAACAATCGTACATATCAAAGATTGGAAAATGCAAGTGGACCCAACATATGGTAGAAGAGGACATGCGGAGGGGTAGGGTGATGGGGAAGGAAGAAGAGGAGGGGAGAGGGGAGAACATGGTTGGGTAAAGAGGGAGAGAACAAGTGTAAAATGCAGGAAGTAAAACTGAAAATCCCATAATGAATTTCACTATAATCTATGCAATTTTACTAAAAAATCATACTCTACCTTATAAATATTCACAACTATTGTTCCACGCTAATCAAAAAGTGCTTGCATTTTGTTTAGGGAGATGAAAACATCAACAATCCAGTTTTGATTGCACACTGTATATATGAATGGAATTGTCACTCTGCTCCCCTTAAATATGTACAATTAAACCACAAATAAAAAGGAAAGAACTGGGTGAGAGATGGCAAAAACGTGGAGAAAAACTTGATATTAAGTTAGTTTCATTTGAAATGGATCCTGAGAGGATAAACAGTATTTTCCAGGTATACAACAGAGAGGAAAGGCACTCAAATCTGAGAAAACTGCACAAGCAAAAGAGACATGAAAAATCATGTTATGTTGTACTGTGCATGTGTATTGATACATGTTGTTGTGTTTTTAGGTGCTGTGGAATCGGGTCTGACTCATAGTGACCCTATGTACAAGAGAACGAAACACTCCCCTCCCGACACTGTGACATGCTCAGCACTATGTCAGTGCTTCTCTGTTATTCATAGGGTTTTCAATGGCTGATTGTTTCAGGATTGTATCAGGAGTGGGTTGCTGGGTCCTTCTCCCATTATATGAGGTGCAAGGGATGGAACGCGGGGCTTCAGAGAGTGCAGAGTGGCACTTTGCCAACTGGGCTAAACCCTAGCCCTGTTGATACATATGTACATCTAATTATGGTACTCTGCTTCTGTGGGAGACAGGCTTGGATCTATACCACAGATGCATGTCTTATCAGCCCAACTGGATCACAAACTCATTGAGACGAAATGGTCTCTTACATTTCTGTGTCCTTGTGCCAGGAAGCATGTATACATACACTACCCACCTGGCCCCACTCCTGCCCATCATCTCCTAGTACAGAACCTCATAAAGAATTGGCACTGAAATCATTATTGTAAATTGAAATATCTACTAATCCAAAGAGGAAACCTTTCTATTTAGTGAAAAACAGATAGATGAATTAACCTGGTGGAACTCCAAGATAGTCAGGAAACACAGCACTAGCAGAAATAGTCCTGTTCCTGCAATTGCTTTTAACCAAGTGTCTCTTCTTGTAGGATGAAGTAAATAAGCCATGGGGACGAACTGCAACATAAATCAGCCAACTGTCAAGTATGTGTCTTTCTTTAATATTACAAAACTTAAGAGAGAAACCATTCAGAATACTACAAAGAAACATTTAAAATGAGCTCATTAAATGCAAATTAAAACAGAAGCATTGAATAAGCACTGGGCTACAATTAAAGGCTAAAGAAACAGCAGGTAAGAAACAATTTTCATTGATCAAAGAACTGAAAGCTAGCAGAATGAAGTATTTTGCATTGAATTTGCTTCATGAATATGAAGCATTTTGAAATAAGAAGAACTTTTTCTTTTTTCTTTTTCTTTCTCTTTTCTGCATTTTTCAAAGAGGCTTTGGAGGTAGGAATGGATCTGCATATCTTAATAAAAAGAACTTTCATTGTATCATTTTCATGCAATGAAACTATGGGTTTGTAAAAAATAATGTAGACTTCAAAAAAATTCAGAAATAGGTCCAAAATTGTAAAGGGCATAAGATCATTTCAGAGCCTTTGGACTCAAAAGAGAACTGTATATAATCACATGAAATCTTCTATACAAAAGTTTAGTAGAACCTACTTTGTGACACAATAATACTTCATCAAAAACAGAAGCTTTGGGTTATTTAGACATAAAGTAGCTTTCACCCAAAGTCATTAAAATGACAGGGCAAGAAGCAATACACAGTATATTCAACTAGAAATAGAAATTCCACGATCTTAAAATTTACTGTATATAAACTTTCAAACAAATCTGTAGACTTGTGGGCCAACAGTAAGGTTAGACTGTACATGCTTGATGGTAAGGTACGTTTTCTGTTTCTGTCATTCTTGCATCCCTGGGACCTAGAGCAGTGCTGAGCACACAGTCACTGGATCTGCTTTTGTGAAATGAAAGCATAATAAAATGAGCATCTTTGTTTCCTATACTCATTTTTAAATTAAAATACATTGCTAGTCATCCATAAAGGCAATAATAAAATATCTGCTAACACACCCACCAGGAGGAAAATGGGCAGTCATTAACATTGCCAGTGAGGACAAGGCCACCAAGGGCAACAGAATAGTATCCACACTGAAAGGCACCAAGCCCACTGAACACTCGCTTTTTGGGGAATGTTTGCAGAATTAGTGTACTTTATAAAACAGAAGACTAGGCAGGAATTACTGTGGAGTGGATCTGCCATGCAGATCTCTAAAAAAGGATATGTTCTAATTATGCTTTTAATAAATCAAAATCATTTATTTTTTCAGTGCTGGAAATCAAACCCAGGGCCTTGTGGATGCTAAGCAAGCACACTATCAATAAGCTATAGTCCCAGCTCAATTTTTTAAAAATGTATATGACATTGGATTTTAATTTAAAAACTGACAATTTTAGTTTAATTGCTGTATATATAATCAAGTAATTTAATATCTCACACGCCCCAAATACCTAAATCTACAGGACATTTAGAATAATTCACCATTATCACCACTAAAATTCAATTTTAAACAAAGAAACTTATCATTTTAAAAAATGTTTTAATGAGCCAGGCATGATGGCACACACCTGTAATCCCAGCAGCTTGGGATGCAGAGGCAGGAGGATCCCAAGTTCGAGACCAGAGGCAGTCTGTGTAATTTAGTGAGACCTTATCTCAAAAAAAAACTAAAAAAATGGGCTGGAGGCGGCAGCTCAGTGGTCCAGCACTTGCAAAAGCATGCAAGAGCAAGGCCCTGAGTTCAACCCCCAGTACTAAAAAAAAAAAAATAAATAAAAATAAAAATAAATTGTTTTAATAGAGGTGTTAAAAAGTAAATTTTTCTAAGTGGAATTTTCTTACCCTTCTATTCTGCTTTTTATTATCTTGAAGTCATTCTCCATACCTCTCACAAAGGTACGATTTTTCATTGACTTCAATTACATTATGTTTCTGAATCTGTCTGGGTCAGAGCTTAATGCATCAATCATAATCCAAATAGGAAATGTAAGTACTTTCGAAGCAGTCTTCATGTCAAGAAGGGAATACTCAGTTTCGAGAAAGTAAAAGGAAGATAATTTTATTGGTAGTGAGGTAACAATCAGTCCCTTTTACTCTTATTCTTCCAGGAAACCAATTTCATGGTTTCCCTCAAAAGACAGCCAAGATTTAAATGAAGTGAAAGAGCATTACTTGCACTTAAGAAGATTTAGCCATCAGGGAGAGCACAGGCAAGAAAGTGGCCATCCCTGAGTAGCACTTTTCTCCTTACTAGAATAATCCCTACATAAACTTTACATGTACTCTGGCAGCTGACCACTGGATAAAGACTATCATGCCTTTGTTTCCTGGCACCAAAGATTTTTCACCAAAACACAAAACCCATCATTTTAGGGCTTCCTTTTAATCACTGTCACTTACATCTACTCTGATCAATTTTCAACAAACCCAAGTCCAAAACTGGCAACTCAGATGTTTACTGCAATGTAGCCACTGTCAGAATTAGTTGCACTGCAACTAGTTGAATAAGATAATTTACTGCACATTGTCCATGTGTTTTTATATGTAAGGTGCTTTTCTTTGGAGGAGGTGTGGATTTAATCACTTATGCCTTAGTACACATTTATTTGCATGATGTAAAGCAAGCTGAAGAAAAACAACATTTCTCTAAAACCCACCTTATATGTTATTAGTAATTGATTTATCAAATTCGAATATATTTCTTCCTTCTTAGAACTTCAGATAAATCTAAACTGCCTAAACATAGTTCTTCTTACTAAAATTATTTATATATTACCTAATTTATAAAGAACTGATGCTGTCCAGATTTTCAGTTCCTTTTCTATACAGCTTTACAACAAATTTGCTTCTCTTAAAATTATCCATGCACTAGATTAAGTTGAATTATGCTAAATGTAATTGTCTTTGAAATATGGACTATTTTTTCCTATAGAACAATGACAGCTTAGATTTTGAAAAACCTCTTCTACTTTGTTCTCTGATTCAGTTCAGATTTATGTTTATAAATGAATCTTATGTAAATGTCACCTACCAGGCTCAATAACTTTCATAAAAATTTATATGCTTCTTTTAATATGATAGCTTTCAATTCATTCAAGAAAGACACATGTTAGAAAGGAAAGAAAAGGTGAACAATATTCTTAGATTTTATCATTGGTGCAGAAACAATGTTAGTTAACTGATAAAATTCCCAATAAAGGGGAAAACGTTCTACATTTTTACATTAGCTTCATAAATAAAATCAGACTTAAGAGCTCTTTTCAGTACATAAAAACTTATCTATTTTATAAATCCACCTCTCATCTGACTTTTGGGCAGATTCCGTTTTCAAATGTGCTTGTTACAATCAAGTGTTTTGTAAATGACACTTGTCTGGAATAATGCCCAAACAAACTTACCAAACCTTCATTACATAATCTGGAACAGGTCTTACAAATAATGAAACTTTCAAATAGTAAAGGTTTCTATACATAGCTACGCACTTCCACTAATTTTCGAGAACCTCTAAAGTAATTTTTGGTTTACGACCATTCCTAATCTTATACTTGATCGTGCTTATGACAACTCTGTTAACAGCCACCATCAAAGTCTCACTCACAAAACTGCACCAAGGCTGCAAAAGGTGAAGGATTTAACTTTTGCTAACAAATTTTACTCTTCACTATTCTTTGATCTCACATCTTCAAGGAAAAGGCTTAAAAGGAGACATCTGAGAGCAAGAAAATTAAACCCATCTGGTGGAATTACTGTTCCTCTTAACAAGCATCACCAGTATAAGGCTTCGCCGGGGTTTCCTTAGGGAGTCCTACAAACAGTGGGCTCGAATCTGTCCCAAACTGAAGGTCCAACCGGCCCCCTGAAGGACGGTGCGGGAGGAAGGCTGGCGAGAAACAGACCCTAGAGGGGGCCGCCACGCCCGCAGGGCCCTGCCCTGCCCCCGGGGGGCGCAGTGGCGCACTTTGGAGTCCCTGCCCTAGTTGTCCTCAGGGGGAGCCCTGTCAACCACGGCGGGGCGCAGCGGGCGGGAACTGGACACACACATTTATGCTCCTGGACACCAAACGACGCCAACAGCTGGCCGGCGTTTGACAGGAGGGGGCCGGGCGGCGCGGACCCTTTTCCTGTCACTGACAGGTGGCACCGCTGGACCCCGAGGGTCCCAGACGGCCGAGGCACGGCGTGTCGCCACACGCGGGAGAGCGCGGCGCGGAGCGGCTGTGCCTGGCAGGCACCCACGTACCTATCATGGTCACTGGGCCAGTGGCGGCTGCTGAGCCCCGGTGCCCCGCAGTGCCTCCCGCCAGCGGTTCTCTCAGGTTAAGTCGCGCAGGCCTCCCCTCCCCGCGCCCGGCCGGCGCCACTGCGCACGCGCAGGATGCCCGCCGCGCGGGGCCTGCCGGGAGTCGTAGTTTGAGCGCGTCGATTCTCCTCACGCCGCGGCCGCCCGCCGCCCTTTCCGGCCCCGGGCCCAGGAAACGCACGTCACGGGGGGGCGGGGCTGTCGGCCCGCAGTGTTGTCGCGTCGCCTAGCAACCGCGAGGCTTACCTTTGGAAGCTTGTTGCAGCTCTAGCCACGGTCCTGCCCTCTTCCCGCCCCTCCCCGTCCCTAAACGCCCCTCACCTAGGAGCTGCCAAACACCTGGACCAACCTGGGCGCTAGGAGGGGTTCGATTTCTACCAGACACGCGCCGTGCTACATTTTCTCCCAACCTCCTGCTCACGTCCGTAAAACCCATTGACTCCTTGACTACACTTTTTATGAGAACAAGACATTTTTTAGGAAGATGGTGGCAGAAAAAGAGACCCTGAGCTTAAACAAATGCCCAGACAAGATGCCGAAGAGGACCAAGCTGCTGGCACAACAGCCGCTCCCGGTGCACCAGCCGCACTCCCTGGTTTCTGAGGGCTTCACAGTCAAAGCCATGATGAAAAACTCAGTCGTAAGTGACCTTCCTCAATTGAACGCACTCGCTCCAAATGAGGGGACACGCGGTTGTAGAGGTTGGCCGGCCCTAGGATAGACTCTGAAGCTGTGTCCTGAGAAGTCTTTGCCAGGAATAGCAATGACTCGGCCACTAGCTGAGGGTGCCCAGCAGCATGTGGAGGTCAGGCGAGGCTGTTAGAAAGCCTCTTGGGCAGGTGATGGACTGTGCCCCTTTACAAGTACCTTCCTGATAGCTCATGGTTTCTAGACCACCCCCACATTGCCCTTAAGCTGCTTACACGAAGAAAAAGATCCCCTCACGTTATTGGTACCTAAACTAGTCCCACTCACTGAAGGGCCTTATAAAAAGTATGTTCTTAGAAATCAACTCCTGCAAAATTTAACGTGAGCTGATATACAGCTGGGAACCATAAATTCGTGGAATATCTACAATAATAAATGTATTTCTTTATCTATGACATTTTAGAATGTCTTAGAATTTACTCAACAACATTCCTAGAAATGGTATCAGCCTGTTAGAGTACTGAAAGCCAACCAAATATGAAGCCTGTTTCCTGATAGGCCTTTTTAATACGTTTTAAACAATCTAAGCTTTAGTGCCTACTAATACAATCCACATGTGCCTACTAAGACAATTCACATGTGATTTTGTTGTAATAGAAATAACATATTCTCAATACCATTAAGGGAAAAAGAGTTAAAAGGCACACAAATGATTTAGCTACATGAATGATAATTTTTTTAACTTTCCTATTTGTTAAATTTGGGAGAAGGACCTGGCAACCCCCTCCCAAAAATCAATCTGCCATTGAAAACCCTATGAACAGCAGAGAAGCACTGACAATAGTGTTTCCCCTGTTGTACAGAGGGTCACTGTGAGTCGGATACCGACTCGACGGCACCTAACAACAACAATTTGTTAAATACCTTTGAATTTGATATGCTAAACCAGATTTTTCTACTGAGTTACCACCTGCCCAGGAATGAGACATTAAATAATAAATGCAGCCTTCCAATTTGTATAACTTACACCCTTTGAGGATCTGACTTATTATCTGGCAATTCAATATGTTAAATGAATGATGTTGTTTTCCAGTGTCACACTGTTTGTATTATATATTACAAACATAGTGCTCCCTTACCCCTAAGCCACATCCTTAAAATATATAAATGAAACAGACTATAGATGTATAGGTCAGATCCCTATGTTACTACACTAAATATTATTCTCAATTTAGGAGTGTGTGCCACTAGATTTACAGTAGTTAAAATACTTGGAAATAGGTTAAACATTCCTGCTTGTGGTAATTGATGTTCTTTCTCAGGTAATTTCATGAAAATAAGTTCTCATGGGAGTCAAGATAACTCATTTATCAGCAACACAGAATACCATAACTATTAAAATTAATCATTCAATTTTTCCTCTATACAATATTTATGATTATGATTTTGGTCATTTTTCAGTATATTTTAACATCAAAAATACGTTTTCTTTTAAAGTCATTTTTTGTTGTTGTTTTTTTCCCCTACCCTCAATAAAGGATAGGTTTTTTTTCTTTTTTACTTCATTTAGCAGAAATTATCCATTCTGTCAGTCAATAGCTCTCTCATGAGCTGGCTTACACTCACTCTCTCTCTCACTCTCTCGCTCTCTCTCTTTCTCTCTCTCTGCTATTTGCTAAGCATGGGTCTGGGGATTTGGAATCAGGAAAACAAGTCCCTGTTCTCTATTTTTAGTACTCCAAGGTAAACCTACTACAACAACAAAGTCTCAAAAAAGGAAAGACAATTTATTCATACAAAAGAACCACAGAGACACTGGAAATAAAAGGGTTTTATTCATATTCAGTATTTATATTTCACCATTTTTGTTTTCTGTGATGTGAACTTTTCAGCATTATAAAATAACCCTCCTGCTTTCTGAAGGTGTATTTCTGTTTGTCATTTTCAGCTTTTCTTAATTGCAATCCTGTGTTCCAAAAACCATGTTCCTTAACAAGTTTTCCTGTTGGAGCTCACCTGTCTCAAATCCTAGCTAAGTAGATAAGCTCTCATTGCAATGCTCTTCCAGACAAAACACACAGAACCACAGCCTGAGAAGTGTACAGACTCACAAAGTTTCTTTGCGAGTGCTCAAGCAACACAGGTATACAGACTCGATAATAAACAGATTTGAGCAGATGGGCTGTGCAAGCAGAAATCCTTGTTTAAACAGCCGTAATCTGTATATGAGATCACAAAACTATTTACAAAATAATGAGAAATGTAAATGGCAAGTCTTTAAAATCCCAATGACAAATGTTGTTCTTCAGTAGTAAGTAATTCTTTTGTTTCCATGAAATCTTTGTTCATTCTGTCTGAACATGAGCAATCACAAAACCCCTGCAACCAGAGAATAATATTTAAATTCATATTGTTATGATGTTTGCCTATAAAGAGTGAAAGAAGATACATAATTTGAAGATTGCATAGTTCATTTTCCCTTTAAAGATCTCATGTGGAATATGATACAGCCCATGACCAGAAACCAGTAACCCACTTTTATACAGTCTTCATCTCAGCAAAGAGCAGATACTTTCTGTGCTAATACACCATGTCAAAGTGCAAGTTAGGATATGAACCCAAGACTTTGGTAATAGAGAAGTTCACTTCAGCTTTGAGCTTTGTACTATATCTTTCCTTCTCTATTGATGTTTTTATACTCAAAGAATTAGAGGCATAGGAGAAATAATTCTTCATTATTACTGTACACATGTAGGTACATTTATATTTACCAACCATATATTCATCCAACACAGTGTTAATGATCAATATTTATAAATTATATATTAATATATGAATTCAGTTGCTTTAAAAGAGATCAAATAACAATAGCTTAACAAGGTGGAAGTTGTTTCTTTCACATATAAAACCTCAAATAAGTGACAATCCCAGGAGGCTGATTAATGTGTTCCTATGAGGGAGGTCCAGGGACAAAGGAACCTTCTGTATTCCTATTTTGCATCCTGCTGGATGATGCCTGGGTCAGAGTGAGTTTACCACCACCACAGTCAAATGCCTGCCCTCAGGAGAGAGGAAAAAGTAAACAAACAGCTTCCTATTATGGGTATGACCCAGTTCACTGACATCCCACTGGCCATAATTTGTGTGTGTGTGTGTGTGTGTGTGTGTACACATACCTTTCTATACAAGTATATACAAACATTGGCATACAAACGCATGTGTAGCTGTTTATGTGTGTTTTGGTGCTGGAGATTAAATCCAGGGCCTCATGCATCCTAAGTACATGCTTTACCACTGAGCTATACTGCCAGGCCTCAAACACCTATATTTCACCTTTTTGCAAAACCCTGTGGAAGATTGATGCTTGAAGTAATTGCTAGGCACCTATATCAGTCTCATCAGGAAAAGGACTAAGGAAGTTGTGTGGTTCAAAAAAGATATAATTCCTAATACCTACTTAAGACAGGGGCTGGGATTTAGCTCAGCTGGTAGAGAGCTGTGCTGCAGTCTCTGAGGTCCAGAGTTCAATTCCCAGCACTGCAAAAATGGGAGAAGGGCCTGGCAATCCACTCCCAAGGCAATCCCGAAGCAGTCACTGAAAACCCTATGAGGGTCGCTATGAGTCAGACATGACTCAACAGCACCTAACAACAACAACTTAGGAGAGAAAAATCAGCTGCAAGAAGAAATAGAGAGCAACAGCTTTATTATGAGTGTGTGTCCCAGAAGTTGCCCTTATCACTTCTGCTTGAATCTGTTTCCAAAATTTAGTCTTGTGGCCACAGCTACTTGCAAGAAAGGCTGGGAAATGGAACCTTTAACCAGTAGCTCTGTGTCTAGCTTAAACTTAAAGTATTTTGTTACTGTAGTAAAGGAAAGAAGGGATGTTGGGAGATAATTAGAAGTGTCTCCCACCAGTGCTGAATATGCTGTATTATAAGTGAGGAAAATGAGACAGACAGGTAAAATAATTACAGTACAAATAAAGACATACGTATGGTTAGGATTATAAATAGTCCAGTGGAAGTATTAATGATGAAGGGAGCAAGTGACAGTAACCCAAGGGAGGTTACTTTGTCTAGGTTAAACATAATCCAAACTGGTCTTTGGGTTCTACCACCAGTAAATTATCAACGTTTGTTGATTCGTTAGGTGCTGTTGAATCTGGTCCAATTCATGGTGAACCTATGTACAGCAGAACAAAACACTCCCCAGCACTGTGCCATGCCCGTGTTCTTTTTATTTCTGAGTCCATTGTTGCAGTCACTGTGTTTCTTCTCATTCTGAGTCGTGCTGCATAAGCAAATGGAGGTCCCAAGGGCTTTACTCCATTCCCGTCATTAAGGTTGGCTCTACTTTGAGGAGGCACCTCTTCCTCAGTTGTCTTTTGAAAGCCTCCAAGCCTGGGGGTTCATTTTCCAGCACTGTATTTGACAGTGCCTCTCTGCCATTCATAGGATTTTCAATGGCTAATTGTTTCAGGTGCAGCCCTATGAGTGTCACTATGAGTCGGACCCCATCTAACAACAACAACAATTTGTTTCAGGATTGGGCTGGCAGGTCCTTCTCCCTAGTCTGTCTTAGTCTAGAAGCTCAGCTGAAACCCACCCTCCATGGTTAGCCCTGCCGTTATCTGAAATACCAGTGGTATAACTTTCAGCATCACAGCAACAGACAAGCCCCGCCCCCCAGCATAATAAGCTGACCGACACCACCAAGAAATTACCAATACTATTACACTAATATTTCCAGTACCACTTGTATCATTGCTCAAAACTTTTGTAGCTCCCTAGTTCTTACAGAGAAAACCATGATACTTCCATAAACCCTGTAAGGTTGTCTCTGATCTAATCCTATTCTGTTTGTAATTTCACATACTGCTGTTCTCATTTTCTTCAACTAGTCTAAACCCAAGAAACAAAGTGCAGTTCTCCACATTTGTGATTTTGCTTGTTAGTCCCTTTATTTGAGTACCCTCCTAACTATCTATCTGCATATATAAATCATTTTATCACCAGGTCATAAATATCTACTGATCAGTACTGTCTTAAAAGCTTATGTTTTAATAGTAAGAGAGGAGACATGCTGTGAAGAAGCTTATGTTTTTTTGTGTCCAGCAACATGCCAGCTACTTTAAAATTTTCCTAATTATCCCTCCCTGTCACCCAAGAAGGAAAGTTAACCTTCATTCATTCTTTTCTCCTTTGTACTATGGTTATTTCTGCTCATGTTGTATCTCGTTATGTAAACTTCTAGTGAGGGCAGCAATCTAACAATTCATTTTTAAATTTTAACCAGAACCAAACAATGTATTCAACAAATATTCCATGGATGAAGGAAAGTAATTCTACCCTTTCTTCTTATCTCATTCTCTTCTACTTTGTTGTTACTATAATTGATTTTTGTCTCTAGTTTGAAATTTTTTTAACCCAATTGAGGATCACAGAAAATCGTCTTAAAACAGCCAAATCATGGCAGTCTTCACCTCAAGCCTTCAAGGGGTTCATTTCACTTGGAATAAAAGCTGAAGTTCTTACATTCTTAAGGCCCTACATGAGCTGAGTACTGTTGCTTTTCTATGCATACACGTAAGAACTTTCTCCTGCTAGTGCAGTGCCATCAACAATGAGTTCCTTCCCCTTCTGATACCGTGGCCACAGGGCCACATGAGTACCTATTCCCTTCCAGTTCCCTCTGCCTGTAACATACGTATCACCTTCTCTTGATGCTTCACATTTTAGTTGAAAAAGTCACTTTTTAGTAAGGCCGTCCTTGAGTATTTAAAATTTCAACCTCTAATGATTCCCTCCACCCCTGCTCTGGCACTCCCATCTCACTTCCATATATTGTATTTTCCCCTTTAATATCAGTTTAGTTGAACCTCTGTTTTCTTCCACTCGCGAGCAGACTTAGTGAGGGCTGGGAATTTTGTTGTATCACTCACTGCTGAGGCTCACAAAAAGTTCCTGCCACATAGTGCCTGCCATTTTTCTTTTCTTGGACAAAAAAATGAATGAATGACTTTATTTTCTACTATAATTATCATGCTGGGATTTAGCTCAGTTGGTAGAGTGCTGCTCTGCAGTCTCTGAGGTCCTGAGTTCAATTCCCAGCACCACAAAATGGGAGAAGGACGTGGCAACCCACTCCCAAGGCAATCCCGAAACAGCCATTGAAAACCCTATTAGGGTCACTATGAGTCACACTTGACTAGACGGCACCTAACAACAACCACATAATTATCATCTTTAAATTAGCATCTTTATAGAAGATTCTAAGGATATGACACATTAAATATAAGAATGGAAATAATTTACAGATCTATTATGCAGTATTTTTACTGGCTTATTATAAAAGTTATATATGTTCATTATAAAAAAATAAACGGACTAGTTTGGCTTAAGAAAGCTTCCTCCTGTCTATGATTATGGGGAAAAAAATCTTTATTTCCCTACTTATAATTTCAATGTTTATTTTAAACATTTACTTTCATCAAAACATTTTGGTGGCCTGGCGCAGTGGCACACACCTGTAATCCCAGTGGCTCGGGAGGCCGAGGCAGGAGGATCGCAAGTTCAAGACAAGAGGCAGTCTGCGTAACTTAGCAAGACCCTGTCTCAAAAAGTAAAAAGTGGGCTGGGGGTGCAGCTCAGTGGTCCAGCACTTGCAGAGCATGCAAGCGCGAGGCTCTGGGTCCAACCCCCAGTACCACCAAAAAAAAAAAAAAATTGGGGGAAGTGAAATTTAAATTGTGATATTCATTGTGATATTTATCTGTTTCTCTATCTATGTTTTGGTTTTTTGAGATAAGGTCTCACCATGTAGCCCAGATTAGTCTGGAACTTACCATGTAGCCCAGGATGGCCTCTAACTTGTGTCAACCCTCCTACCTCTGCCTTTGAAATGCTAGGATTAGAGTTGTGCACCACCATCCCTGTCTTAAATTATGATTTTTAAATTTTTGTCTATTTTACAATTGATATATTAACTTATCTGTTTTGCCAAATGGCTGGAGAGTTGTTACATGATCCTTTATATAGTTAAACTAAACTACATCAAGTGAGCTCGTATTTAAGTTAGGATTCCTAGTTAACTTAATTAGCACCCTGGCATCTGATCCTACCTGACATGGGTAGCTAAGCAGAGTTGGGCCTGGTTAGTCCCTAGATGGGAGACCACCTGGGAATACCAGGTGCTGCAGGCTAGGGAGAAGGACCTGGCAATCCACTCCAAAACAATCTGCCACGAAAACCCTGTGAATAGCAGAGAAGCACTGACAATAGTGCTGGCCACGCATATAGCACTGATACATCATTTAGGTTAACTTGTAGTCGTTGTTATTTGGTGCCATCCACTCATGTCCAACTCCTGATGACCCTATGTACAACAGAAAGAAGTGCTCCTCAATTCTGTGCCAGGCACACGGTCTTATTTATGTGTAAGCCTATTGTTGCAGACATTATGTCAATCCATCTAATGGAGGGTTTTCCTTTTTTTCGTTAACCTGGCACTCTCCTACAGAAGATGTCCTTCTCCAGGGATTAGTACCTCCTGACTACATGTCCAAAATACCTAAGATGCAGTCTAGCCATCCTTGCTTCCAAGAAGCACTCTGGTTGCACTTCTTCTAGGACAGATCTGTTGGTTCTTTTGGCTGTCCATGGTATATTCAATATTCATCTCCAGCACCATAATTCAAAAGCATTGATTCTTCTCCTGTTTCCTTTATTCAGTGTCCACCTTTCACAACCATATGATGCAACTGAAAATACCATGGCATGAGTCAGGTGCATCTTCATCTTCAATGTGATGTGTTTACTTTCCAACCCTTTAAAGAGGTCTTTTGCAACAGCTTTTCCCAATGCGATGTGTCTTTTGATTTCTTGACTGCTGCTTCCGCTAGTATTGATTGTAGAGCCAGGTAAAGCAAAATCTTTTCCCCATTTACCATGAGGTTGCTTACTAACCCAATTGTAAGGACTTTTGTTTCATTGATGTTGAGGCACAATCCATACTGAAGACTGTTCTTCGATCTTCATCAGTAAATGTTTCAAATCCAGTTCACTTCCAGCAAGCAGAATCTTATTATCTGCATAACGCAGATTGTTAATGAGTCTTCCTCCAATCATGATGCCATATTCTTCTCCATATAGTCCAGTTTCTCAGATTTTTTGCTCAGCATAGAGATTGAAGAGGTACAGTGAAAGAACACCCTCCTGACACACACCTTTCTTGACTTGAAACCAAGCAGTGTTTGCTTGTTCTGTTCTGATTCCTGGTCAATGCACAGATTATTAAGGTAGCCTTGTCATAATTAATTAACATCATATATTAATGCTTTGCCTGCAGCTGTAGCACTGTGGTCTCCCATCCCATCATATCTTGGAAGCTAAGCAAGGTCAGATGCTCAGCAGGGTTGGGCCTGTTTATTACTTGGACAGGAAACTCCCTGGGAACACCAGATCCTGTAGGCATGGGAGAAAGAGTCCGCAACCAAATCCCAAAAATCAATCCACCATTGAAAACCCTATGAATTGCAGAGAAGCACTGACAATAGTGTTTCACCTGTTATACACAGGGTCTCTATGAGTTGGATACAGACTCATCAGCACCTAACAACAACAACATTAATGCTTTAATATATGTCGGGGCTAGTCATCTCTCTTCCATTTGGCGTTTTCAATGGATCCTATGAAAAGGTGGGGCAGATTTTTTTTTGCCACTTAACATGTTCTCAGGTAATTTTTGTTGCTGTTTAGAGACAGGTACTATGTGGCAGAGCTGGGGAAAGAACCTGGATTTCTGGATTTTGGACACAGAATAGTCCTTTTGTGAGGCTGTTTTGTAGACTTGAGTCAATTCACCATAAGCATGTAAAGAATGCACATATCCTAAGCAACTCACTCCATGACTATTAAACCCAACACATTGGTGTGCCCTGCTTCCAGGTCAAGAAGTATCAACACCACAGAAACCCCTCAGTCCCTTTATAGTCACTCCTCAAACACACCCCCAACTGACTTTATCCTGCCTTCTGTTAACATCTTACCTTTGCTTGTTTTTGTACTTACATACACAGAATCATTGAATATATAATTGTTTTGTGTCTTCTTTCATCAAAATGTTTGTGAAATTCACCCATATTGTTACATACAACTGTAGATATAAACAAAGCCTTCATATCTACTTTTAAATAGTATTTTTGTGTGTGAATATACTACAGTTTATTTATTCATTCCTCTCCTGATGAGTATTTTTGTGACTTCCAATTTAACATTATTACAAATTATGCTCTTGGGAAAATTTTCTTGCAGAACATAAACATGGAGGCCCAAGGATATATACCTGGGAGGGGAGTTGCTGGACTCTAATTTGTGCCTATAGCTGTAGCACTGTGGCCTCTGATCCTGTCAGATCTCCGAAGCTAAGCAGGGTCAGACCTGGTTAGTACTTAGATGGGAGACTGCCTGGGAACACCAGGTGCTCTAGGCTTGGGAGAAGGACCTGGCAGCCCACTCCCAAAAATCAGTCCTCCGTTGAAAAACCTATGAATAGCAGAGAAGCACTGGCAATAGTGTTTAGCCTGTTGTAAGTAGGGTCACTATGAGTTGGACACTGACTCGACAGCACCTAACAACAACAACAACAACAACAACAACAATTTATGCATATGTTGTACTTCAGTAAATATATTAGAATTGTTTTTCCAGATGAGTTTTCAAATTTAACCTTTTGCTGGCTATGTGAGAGTGCTACTTATTCTATAGTCTCACTAATAGTATTTCCTTTATTTTGCAATTTAAGTATTCTAGAGGGCAAATGTAAGATCTCCTAGTGGATTAAATATTAATTTCCTTGTGACAAATGAAGTTAAAAACTTTATGTGTCTGCTCATCACTTGAATTATGCTCTAGTGAAGTGTCAGCTTTGGCCTCTTTTTTCTTGGCTTGATTTGTCTTATTTATTGGTAGTATTTTTTCATATTCTATCCTAAATGATATGTGGCATTTGTCAAATACATGTACAAGTACAGTTTCCTACTCTGAGTTTCCTTTCTATTCCCCACAGTGACTCTCATCTCTCTCTTTTTAAAATATATGTCTGTTAGAGAGAAAATGATTATCTCAAGCATATTTGTATATTTCTTTTCGATTGTGTTCCTCACCCAATTTCCACTGACTCACAATGAAATACATATAGATTGAGACACAAAGCTTTGAAAATAAATTGGAGTGATCAAGAACAAAAAAGTAGTGAAACAATAAAATAAAATGTAGTTAAAGTGGAAGCCTGAGCTAAAGAATAGGGCGATCAATTTTGCCATTCATAGGGGACAGCCTTATTTATTGATTGATGTTCAAATTTAATTCTGAGCTTCTTGGCATCTGACGACGAAAGGAGAATATTACACACTTCTCATTATCACAAAAGAAGAAGCCTACCAATCCCTGCAGGGAGCTGAAGCTTTCTCTACACCAAATTCTCAGAGAAATCGATCATGGAGCATTTTAAATACACGCAACATGCCACATCTGCATTTTTACTCCTTAAATACAGCAGCAAATTTTATCCATAAATGATTTTAGTGAGGGCAAAGTACATGATATTAAAATGTATCTGGGTGAATTGGATTTTGCATAAGAGTAAATTGAGGTAATACATGTATGTAGGCTTTCGGTGGTCTAATTTGATCCTGAAATAGAATTTATAATACCCACAGGAGTGTGTAGATTGTGTTTCTTAGCTGTGGTTCTCAGTTCATTTTATAATAGGAGCAAGATAACTGCTTTTTAACTAAGTGAGCAGAGAGGAAAAGTGTGATGCTATTCCACAGAGCTATAGGGCCTGACAGAGTCTGGGTCTGGGAGGGCCTCCCAAAGAGCTTTCTATTTGATGGAATGAGGCATAGCGGGGGAGGTAGAGTGTGCAAAGGCTGAGACAGGGGCCAGGCTCCCTAGTCGTTTGGTTCTCTATCTTTATTTTCTTCTTTTTCTGTCAAAAATAAATATGTTGTAAATTCTATTCATTATATGTATGCCATAAATATGTATGTATGCTATATGTATGCCATAAGTATGTAGGGGGCTGGGGTTTAGCTCAGTTGGTAGAGCACTGTGCTGCAGTCTCTGAGGTTCAGAGTTCAATTCCCAGCACCTCAAAAATGGGAGAAGGGCCTGGCAATCCACTCCCAAGGCAATCCCAAAACAGTCAGCCATTGAAAACCCTATGAGGGTCGCTATGAGTTGGATACCGACTCGATAGCACCTAACAACAACAACAACAACAACATAAATATGTATGTATGCTATATGTATGCTATAAATTCTATTCATTATAATATCCTATAAAGGGTGAATTTTAATAGTCTACATACAAAGAATCCATACCTGCTTTATGAAGAATATACGTGTGTGTATAGTTTGCATTGTACACAATAATACTTTATATTAAATTTTGTGGATTCCTTCTAATATGGTAACATTTCACATGTTACTACAAACTCATAGGTACTTTAAAGACTTCTGAAATTTTTATCTTCTGTATAGGCCATAATTTATCTTTCACCCTGGCTGTTCTCAGGTTTTTGTTGAAATTAATACCTTTATGTAAAAAAGTTTCGTCTGCATTTTAAGATATTTCCTTGCAATTAAATTTGTGAAGTAGGATTACTGAGTCAGAGATCTTAAGAATCTTAAGACTCCAATACACATCAATTTGTAAAGCCACCCACAGCTCTTGAATGTGCCGGTTCTCCCTCCTATGGCCTGCAGCCCCAGGCCTGGGGGTGCTGAGGACCCAGCCCCTACCTGCTGTCTGCCCCCGCCACCTTCCTAGTGTTGGGAGTCATAATCTCAGCACCTATGAAATATACTCATGAGACATACTAAGAAAAGATTGGAAACATCCGAGGCAGCAATTTTCAGGTTGCCAAGTGAATGACCTGGAAAGCTTAAAGCCAGTGAATCTTGGGATCATCCTGAACAATTCCCATCTAATTGTTCTATTTGCTCTGGATTTGACTAAATTAGGCTTTAATTAGGGACTAAGAATAGTTGGGTACATAATATGATGGGAAGGTCACCAAAAACCTATTTTCTAGTTGGTACAATTTTTTCAAAGATATTTATTAAGCAAGATTCTATTCTCCACTGCTTTGTATATTCTTTTTTATATCATAATTGTACATGATAATAAGATACTTGAAAGGAATTTTTAATTTACGCCACACAATTTTAATTATTATAATGTGGTAGTATGTTTTAGAAATTAGTAAAGCTAATCTTTCCTGTTAATCTATATTCCCAATGTTCATTTTAAAATTTAACGTTTTGCCAGTTTAATCTTGTAGGTGATCTTCTAATAGTATGTGAAATTCAAGATCCCTTTAAAATAGAAATGATTATATAAATCATTCTCAAAATAAGGCCATAACAGAGTCTTATCATAATGTACTTTATCACACCATGTTTATAGGTATATACTATATTTACCTAAGAAGTACTTTTATTTTATAACCAGGTATCTCACTAACACTCTTTTGCATCAAATATGAATCCCATGTATCCTATTTTATTTTATCTTATTTTATTTTTCTGGAACTAGGGGGTTGAACCCAGGGCCTTGTGAGTACTTTGCAAGCACTCTACCACTGAGCTACACTCCTAGCCCCATTTTTACTTTTTATTTTGAGACAGAATCTCACTAGGTTGTACAGTCTGCCTCTGCCCTGAAACTTGTGATCCTCCCACCTCCACCTCCTGAGGCATTGGGATTACAGGTGTGTACCACCACACTCTGCTTCATGTATCTATTTTAATCATATTCTTCCACATTTGAAAATTTAAATTTTAAATATATATAGAAAATAGTGAAATAAGCATCTATTTGCTATCTAAATTTAATACACAGTATTTTTGTAACATGATATTCTTTTAAGTAAAAACAAATAAGACCTTACTAAGTAAGCCACAACTTTATTCCTACTTTATCCATCAATTCCAGGAGATAACTAGGATTGTGCATTTTGTGAATATTAGTCTCCATTACAATCTTAAGGTACAACCATCATATATGTAGTCCACTGCTGATTATCATATATGTAGTTCATTCTGTGGCCCATAACTATGCCTATATTCTCAGTAGTAGGATTGCTGGATCATAAGGTACTTCTATTTTTAATTTTTTGAGGAATCTTCATACTGTTTTCCACATTAGCTATACCAACTTAGAGTCTCATCAACAGTATGCAAGAGTTTCCTTTTTTTCACATCCTTGCTAGGACTGGTTATCTTTTGTCTTTTTGACAGCAGCCATTCTAACAGGTATGAGATAATATCTCATTGTAGCTTTAACTTGCATTTCTCTGATGATTAGTGACAAGCAATTTTTCATATACTTTTTGGGCACTTGCATGACTTTCGTTGAGAAATGACTACACATATCTTTTGCTCATTTTTAAAATTTTTTCTTGCTGTAGATTAAGTTCATGTTTTCTTTTTAATATTGTGTTTTTTAACAGTTATTTTCATTGTAAAAGAGAAACATTTTTATGTACTCTTGAGAAAATACAAAAAGAGAAAAAAGAGAAATGTCTCAAAACCCATTCACTAGAATTAATTGTGTGATATTTTCACATTTCTATGTCTTTTGTGTGTGTCTCGTGTGTGTGAAACTGCAGTCATATATCATTAAATATAGTTTAAATTTCAGTATGTACCAATGTATTCTTAACTGCAAATTTATTAATTTGTATTTTTTCTTTATTAGATTTACTTATAATTTGTTTTACTCTCTTCAGTTCTTGTATGCCCTTTCCTGAATGGATACTCAAATTTTTGTGATTCTGATTACAGATTTCTTTTATTTTCTTCTTCTTCTTCTTCCTCTTCTTCTTCTTCCCCTTTTTCTTCCTCCTCCTCCTCCCCTTCCTCTTCCCCCTCCCCTCCCCCTCCGCTGCTGCTGCTGCTGCTGCTGCTTCCTCCTCCTCCTACTTTTCCTCCTCCTCCTCCTCCTCCTCCTCCTCCTCCTCCTCCTCTTCTTCCTTTTTTTTTTTTTTTTTTCCTTTGTGGATACTCAGGAATGAATCTAGGGCCTCATGCATGCCAGGCAAATCCTCTACTGCTGAGCTACACGCTCAGCCCCAGATTTCAAATTTCTTCTTTCGCATACTATTTTCTTTCTTTGGCTGTCCATTATTAAATTTTTTTACTAAAATTTTGATTGGATTATTTATATCACATCTTTTATTAAGTACTTTTCATTTTTAATAGAAATTATATTCTTGTCATTTAAAAAGATGTGTAATTGGATTTTTAATGCTTTTTGTTTGTTTGTTTTCTTTTTTGCTTTCCACTTTTGTATGTGTGTTATTTATGAGGGATTATTTTCTCTGGTGGATAGGGGTTGATGCTCATGGTTTTTGTTGTTGTTTGGTTGATTTTGTTCTTAGTGTTTTGTTTTGTTTTGTTTTGTTTGAGACCAGGTCTCACTCATAGCCCAGGCTGGCTTCAAACTCCTGATCCTCCTGCCTCAGTGTTCTGAGTGCTGGGATTACAGGCACATACCAACCTGCCTGGCAATGCTCATGTTTTAATTTACTTTCAAAATACATTTGTTACTTGTTGGTTATAAATTTAGTTCCTAATGTTTAAGTTAGTTGCAACTTATTAAAGTTTTAGCCTAGAATAGGGTCTTTTTCTAGAAATGTTCTTTGAAAACTTGAAAAAAAGACACTTTTGTATATTATCCTGGAATGTTAAATGTAGATAGATTGTATTAGTGCAAGAGATTACAGAGAACATCTATTCAAAGATATTACTATTTAATAATGTAAGTCTTACATACTAAAGAATGAGACTGTCTTAGGGGTATTTGAAATAGGCATAAAAGTTTCATTATCACCTATTTCTTTTCTGTATGCCTATTTGATAGTCTATAAAAAGTAATTTTTCAGAGGGTATTCAGATTGTTTAAAGATTTTTAGAACAACTTATTGCTAAAAATCATTTTTATTACTTCTGATGTTAATCAGTAAGAAGAAAATGTTTACGAACAAGTATTAGAAAACAATGGAGAAAGCTACAATGAAATATTTTGTTTCTCCTTATCCATATCAAGGGGCTTGTCAAATTCCTGTTTTAGTTCTAAACATGACACTAAAATAGGCAACAATCTTCACTCATACTTACTTGAGGAGTGCAGAATTTAAGAATTTTTCTACAGTATTTCAATTATGTCATTTTCTGGAAAAGATTTATGTGTTCAGTGTGCATTTCAAATATTTACTACCCTTAAAATTAAATTTTTAAAAGAAGATTCAGTGAGATTTTTTTCATTTTGCTTCTGCTTCCTTAATAAGAATTGACTTAGAATATCCATCTGCCATTAGTGAAGGTGGTGGGGACACATACGTGACCTGAGGGTCACCATATGTTAGCAAGAAGCACATCAAGGTAATAACTAGGAAGCCTGTTGATTCTGTAAGACCGATAAAGTGAGACAAAGACATTTAGATTTAATACTTGGGTTCAGGAATTAAAAGTTAAAAGCCAGTGTGTGGTAATTCAGCTAGTCTGTGATAATGAAGAAATATTACACTCAGGGAGAGATTATTTTAAAGTTTTCCATATATATGGAAAATCATAAGCTAAATAGAATTTTAAGGTGTTATTATCCATGTATTTGCTTATGTGCCAAAGTTACTGTCATTTAGGACAAATTATGTGAATTGAGTAAATTACAAAGAGTAAAGTAATTTATATTTTAGAATTATGCTTCTAAATCAATTCATATTAAAGTTATTGGTATAACATAGATTAGAGAAAGTAAAAATAGACAAAATATTATTATAATGCCAAATAAAAATATGATTATGGATGCCAGATAAAATGATAAATACAAGCTAGATCATGGTTAACTACCTTCTGTGGTTTTTACAGACTATATATTTTACAGACTATTCTAAATTAAAGTAGCTATGAGTAAACAGTAAATCCTTTACCAAATCATCCCTGTCACCTTGCATTAAAAAGAAAGTTACTTTGCATTATACAACTGTAACTTTCTTTCAAAGTTCAGTAAAATAATAGATTGCTAAATGTTTTCAGATGAACACTAAAATTACTTGAATTTAACATTACATTGTATTTAAGTATAGTTTAAGATTTTATATGATGTAGTGACAATAGATGGAACAGGAACAACTGTATAAGATAAATATTAGTAATTTTAAACAACAATGATGGATACCTTGTTTATGCTTTATTTCACATTGGAATTTCATAAGTAAATGATATATCATATTTGCTGGTGATTTCACTCAAATTTACAGAAATTCAGAGTGATTTCCATGCACAATCTATCGGAGTAAAAGTGAAAATGTTTTAGGAGGTCTTCATCAAACAAAGCTTTGCCAAGGTCAAGCATGAAGTGGTGCATGGCGAGTAGCAAATGTCCCTCTCCATTCTCCCCACATGCTTCGCACAGTGTCATAGACGTCCATGCTCAGTAGCATATTTCTTGATTGCATCATCCCAATTTCTTTTTTCAAAGTAATTCAGCTTTGAATGTCCATGTATAATCATTCCACATTTCTTTCATATTCATCACTTATAAAAAACAATGATTATGTGATTAGTGGACTTAGGACTTTCTTTTAGGAAAAAAGACCTTTCTCTCTGTCACATTTGGCTTTTTATTTTTATGAGTAAAGCTGATTTGATTGATTTGAATCTAATCGACGCTTGAAGCTACAGTAAAATCACAGGAATAGTGGTCTAATAAAACCAAAAGAACCAGAAACCCTGGCAGTTTGTCAAAAGTGTGACTCAGTGCCAGCATAATGAGCATGTTTGGACATCATTGACATGCTGTCATGGTGACTTGTATAGTAGAGACTCTAGGTTTATTTAGTGCTATTATTAGCAAAGGCACTATCAACCAGATAGATTGAGCCAGGGTAGGACCTAAAATGAGAGAGACATGGGAAAGAGTAGAAAGTGATTCAGTACTGGGAAAAGTTTGGGTAAGAATCCAAACCCAAAGTGAACTGCAATTCAACCAGAAAGATTAGTAAAAAGAAGCAAACAGTTGGGAGAACAACCTTAATCCAAAAAGAGCCTTAACACTCTTGTGTTGCTTGTTAGAAGTCCAGTCTGTTGTCACACCCTCTGGGAATGGGGAAAAATATTCTCCAGGGTGATAGTAAGTGGGTTAAAAATCATTGGCAGGTTGTTGTTGATAGTTTTGGTTACTTACATTCTCAGTTTATTCTATAAACCCTATGAGGGTCACTATGAGTTGGAATGGACTCCACAGCACCTAACAACAACAACAATACTTTGCAGCCATAGCACCCTGGCATCTGATCTCACCTGATCTTGGAAGTTAAAGAGGGTCTGCCTGGTTAGTCCTTAGATGGGAGACCGCCTGGGAATACCAGGTGCTGCAGGCGAGGGAGAAGGACCTGGAAATCCACTTCTAAATCAATCCACCATTGAAAACCCTATGAATAGCAGAGAAGCACTAACATAGTGCCAGGAATGGCACAATGTTAGGGAGTGTTTCATTCTTTTGTAAATAGGTTTGCTATGAGTTGGACCCAACTTAACTGTACCTAACAACAGCAATAACGTAAGATAATTAGTCCAACCTGTTAATTTTACTCTACAGTTTTGTAACTATAGATCTCACCTCTAACTCTGGTCAGTCACTTACAAGTAAGTGACATTTGTCATTAGGCAAGGTGGATTAGAGTGAATCTGATGGAATTTATTAAAATATTAGAAAACCAACTCACAGTTTATATTCAGTTTAACCTGTGGTCCAGCATCTCTTTTACAGGAGAGTAACAAGTTCACCAGTTATTATGTCTCAGAATAAAGCATTAACAGGTTAAGGTAGAAGAGTCTCATAATCTCTTTTCCATTGTCAAATTTGAAAATCTCTCCCATCAAGTTGAAAATAATTTTTAAAATATTGATGGGATTCTTGCACAGACTTAAGAGATAGAGTTGTAGACCCTGGCTTATCTAGGTGTATCAGCTCTTGTCCTCTCTCCATTCCTCTCGCCAGGACCTCATTCCTTCAGTTCTTTCACTTCTTCCACCCTTGTCTTTATTTATTGACTTTATTTATTTATTTATTTATTTATTCATTTATTCATTCATTTATTTTTGATACAGAGTCTTACTGTGTAGCCCAGGCTTGTGTGGAACTAACCATCCTGTCTCAGCTACGTACACACTGAGATTACAGGCATGTACCGTATACCTTGCTTTGTCTACCCCCTACATAAAATATTTTAATGCAATTATTTCAGATATATAAATAATATGCTTGGACTACTGTTGCTTTTTTAAAGGAGGTTAATTGAGGAACTGACAATATATACTGCTATACATATATATTATATGCTTTCTGATTCTTTGAGTTAATTTTTATTTTTTAGGATTTTATATAAATCCAACTATCCAGAATATTTCCTTTTTTTCTGGCTTATATTTTGTTGCATTTGTCAATGTCTCATTCCTTGTTTATTGCTAAAAGTATTCTATTTGTGTCGATATAGCACAATTTATTTATTTACGGTTGATGAACATGTGGGTTATGCCTAGTGCACAGCTATTTAAAACACCTACTACGAACATGGGCATGCAAGTCTTTATATGGATATGTTTATCTCTCTTGATTAATTACTTAAAAGTAGACTAACTACACCAACTGCCAAGAAGTAGCAAACCAAAACCCTACAATGTCAGTCTTTCCCACATCTGGTACATGAAGTTATTAATGACAGTGACAAGTTCATCTTTGTCATCTCTCAGACATTCAGAAGATCTCAGAGAGAACACATGAGCCTGCTTATTATGTGATGAGTATTTTCCTAAGCCATTGAATTAAAACTTCCTTATTTTAATAAGTGTAAACTGTATCATTGTGTATGGCAGCATTCTCTAATCTGAAAACATCCACCATTGTGGATCATTTCTCAAACATCCACACCACTGCATTAACATGGTTACTACATGAACTTTATGGGAGTATATTATAGAAACAAAGTCTTCAAAATTTTTCCACTGAAATATGTTTATGTATACACTCACTTTCTCTACAGTATGATTCCCAGATAATACTGATGTTTAATTTCTCATGAAAAGCTCTGTTAGTACTTTAACATTGTGTTTCATTTGTTGAGATTTATTTGTTCCTTGCACATAAAACTTAAATTTATGTCTGCCTTCATGTATTTTCTTTCAGTGATATCTTAGGATTCCTTCACATTATATAAGAAACCATAAATTTATTTTAGCCTAGGGCCAACAGCTAGCTTTCATGCTGACCCAGATGCATATATGCAATTTAGTCAGTGAATTTTGAAAATTTGAATGATGGCACATTCAACTGGAATAATGAACCAATAAAAATTTACATAGCATTCAGAAAAATTATTTCTCAAACATTCACGCTGTCATTTTGCTCATTAAAATTAAGATTCTAAGGTAGACCATCTATTCCTAGGACTTGAAAAAAATCAAGACTTTTTTTCTGTTAAGCAATCAATTTTCCCAGATGACAAAATAATAACATCTTGTTCTGGAAAGCTAGACTAGGTATTTGTAAATAGATTATCTATCTTCAGATAATGATGTAAAATTCTTTTTTGTGTGTGTGGTACTTCATGCTTTATGAGTGCTGTACCACTGAGCTGTACCCCAGCCCATTTTTTTACACTTTTATTTTGAGACAGCCTCGTGCTAAATTACACAGACTGCCTCCGGTCTTGAACTTGCAATCCTCCTGCCTCCACCTCCCCAGTTGCTGGGATTACAGGCGGGAGCCACTGCGCCTGGCTTAATATAATGTAAAGTTCTTGAAAAGTCTTTAATGAGGTATATATAGTGCTCTTCACATGTTAAGTGTTATGGTTTCCATAAAGTTACTGTCTTTGCATAGCCTCTGTGTGTGACTTTTGATTTCAACTGCCAAAGTTGCTTCATCAATGGAAGGAAATACTAGTACAACTTCAGATAATCTTTGTGGAGATTAAATCAAATATGACAGGCACATGCTCAGCAACATGGAAATCATACTTAGTAAGTGATGGAAGTGCTGGTTTTATATTTTTTACTAATCTGTTAACATGTAATTGGTCTGTCTTATAAACAAGACCTTTAAGGATTGTATGGGATTCTAATCTCCTTGACATTTAGCCACTAGTGCCAGTGAGTTATGTGCTCAGATAGGCACACTAATGCTTATGAATCACTAAGGTATTATTTTGTGTTTGCCTAATGACTTCATTGGCCTTTACCTTAATTTAGAAATGCACTTAATTTAGTTAGGAGGGTGGCTTCTCCTGAAGGGTTTGTCCTAGTGAAAGGTGTTTCCAAGCCAGACACATTATTTTTAGTTGAGTTGACCTATGTAATTCAAGGTTTTTTGTTGCTATTATTATTTGTTTTAAACTTTGTAGGAAGGATTTTAAAATTCGTATAATATCTAAACATATGGGTATTTTGTTTTCTGTTATAATTCATGAAGATGATCCTTATGTCAAGTAAATACTAAAAATCTAAGAAGAAAGAATTCATATCCTCACATTTTCAATTGTAATTTGGGGACTGAATGCATTAATCCAAATGACTAGGTTTTATTGAGATTACTCATGGTCCCTTAGTCATTCACACACTGGTGTCTAATTGTCACTTGTTTCTGCTTTAATTCAATTCAAGTGCTATAATTAAATACCATTCATCTAGCAGCAGTTCTAAAATCTTTATATCTTTGCAGGATATAACAAAAAGAATGAATTTTGTATAAAATCTGGTTTACCTTCATCTAGAAATTTTCTCTTTAGTTTTTAGTCTTGATGTTAATTGTGAATATCAAATAGAGCCTCTGAGATGAGTGACATAAGCTAATTTCAAATATTCTCTAACTCTACAAATATACTCTTCATTTTCCCTAGTCTCACCCTAAATTGCTCTGCTTGCATTTGTAATCAGGAATTGATTGGGTTGCTGTGGAAACCGGAAGGGTGTATTGCTGAAGAAAAATGTGGTAGAAGTACTGTTATCATAATTGTCTGCCATCCTAACTGCCGATCATTTTGAGTAGTACATTGTTAACATTTTCACACTAACCCCAAAATGCTTCTCTTTGGAATATTTGTCTGTGGTCAGTAATTAATCATCTCAAGTATTTGACAACAAATGCCTTTGTTACATGTCTAATTTATTTCCACACTGAACCATTTTTTACACAAAATGAAATTTCTATCTTATTCATTGTTATAAGGCACATATTAGAAAAAATATGGAGCCTAATATTAATTGTTTAGAAGCCAGTCACCTGAAACATTTCAACTGGTGAACCAGAAGACACAAAGCAAGTACAAAGAAATTCATGTGGAAAAACAAGCTTTAACCTCTGGTATTGTAGACACACTAGGAGAAATGAAGGTCTGTTTTACATGCACACAGGGCAATATTATGCATGTCACATACTATATGTGAAAGCAAAAATGAATTCTAATTGTCTTTAAAAGACTCACATATGAGAGTTGAAAATGTGAAGACTGATCAAACGTATGAAGTGAAAAGTACGAAGGAAGAATATGGCCCCTAGCAAAGGCAGAGGCAGAAATGGTGGGGATTAGGCATGGTGGCTTTTAGCACTTAGCCTATTGTACAAATCAACATCAATTTTCTGGAGATTTCTGGAGAATTTCACTTATTCCTTGATTTTAGCAAGAATGAATGCAGAAATTTTTCAACAAGAATAAATGCAGAAAGTTATCTATACTTTCTATACTTTAATAAACATATTCTCAAGCCCCTACCCCAAATCTTAGAAAACCAAAGATTCACAAGAGAGACCGACCTTGAACTTTAACCCCTGGTTGAAAAGAGACCAACTGTTAAGGCACACTTTAGCTCTGGAGTGTCAAGGATAAGAAAATTGTTGTCATTATTTTAGTTCTGTTTTTTAAACAGTGCCATACACTGAGCAATGAAATTAGCAGAAGAATATTAAAATATATAATAATGTGTAATATACTCTAAATAATGTATTAACTGTGTAATATATTGTTAAAATTTGTATGCTAATACAAATTAAGATTTTGAAATATCGCTTTCAGGGTTTTTAAATTTTTTTTTCTCGTTTCTTTCTTTTCTTTTCTTTTTTTTTGCGGTACTGGGGGTTGAACCTGGGGCCTTGCGCTTGCATGCTTTTCAAGTACTGTGCCACTGAACTGCAACCCCAGCCCATTTTATTACTTTTTGAGACAGGATCTCCCTAAATTATACAGACTGCCTTTGGTCTTGAACTTGTGATCCTCCTGCCTCTGTTTCCCAAGTCCCTGGGCTGACAGGCATGCGCCAACACACCTGGCTCCTTAGCCTTGAGTTCTTTATTCCACCATGTACTCCTTTTTTGTGGCTTTTGTTAAGGCTTGTGTTTATTTTTTAATGTGTAATTAATGTTATTTTCATTGACAAATCATAATTTTATACCACTATGGGGTAGAATGTAATGTTTTAATATATACACCATATATATACATAATATATATATGGTGAGAGTTTTGAAATTTACTCTTAGATATTTTGAAATACACATTGTTATTAACTGTAGTCACTCTGCCGTGCAATTGATCTCAAAATCTATTCCTCTTGTCTGTCTGAAATTTTGTAACCTTTGATCAACAACTCTCCATTCCCTCTCTCCCCACACTCCTAGCATCTCCTGACCATTATCCTACATTGTATTTGCATGAGTTCACCTTCATCAGATTCCACATGTAAGCAAGACCACGCGGTATTTGTCTGTGCCTGGCTAATTTCACTTAGCTTAATAACCTCCAAGTTCATCTGTGTTGTTGCAGATGACAGGATTTACCTCCATTTTAAGGTTGAATGGTATGCTATTGTGTACATGTACCACAATTCCTTTATCCATTAATCCACTGATGGACACTTCGATTGTTTCCTTAACTTGGATATTGTGAGTAATGCAGGAATGAACATGGAAGTAGAGCTATCACTTTGACATATTGATTTCAGTCACTTTGGATGTATATCCAGAATTAGATTACTGGGTTGTTTGATAGTTCTATTTTTATTTTTTAAAGAAGCTCCATACCATTTTCTATAATTGCTCTGCTAACTTACATTCCCAGAAACCATGTGAAAGGGTTCTCTTTGGTCCACATCTTAACACTTGCCTTTCATCTTTTTATAAAAGCCATCTTACCAATGTGAAGAGATGTCTCATTGTGGTTTTAATTTGCATTTTCTTAATGATTAGTGATGCTGAGAATTCTTAAAATATACCTATTGGACATTTCTATTTTTTCTTTCAAGAAATATCTCTTCAGGTCCTTTGTCCATTTTTAAAGTCAGATTTTCTTGTAATTGAGTTGTTTGAATTCCTAACATATTTTGGGTATTAAGCATCCCCATGCAGTAGGAAATATCCCTTTCACTTTGTTAATAGTTATCTTTGCTTTGCAGAAGGTTTTTCATTTCAGGCCATCTCATTTGTCTATTTTTGCCTTAGTTGCCTATGTTTATAGTTGTTGTTGTTGTTAGGTGCTGTCAAGTTGGTATCCGACTCATAGCGACCCTCTGTACAACAGGGGAAACACCATTGTCAGGGCTTCTCTGCTGTTCATAGGGTTTTCAATGGCAGATTGAGTTTTTTTGGGAGGGGGTTGCCAGATCCTTCTCCCAAGCCTACAGCTTCTGGTGTTCCCAGGCGGTCTCCCATCCAGGTATTAACCAGGCCCGACCCTGCTTAGCTTCCGAGATCTGACGGGATCGGATGCCACAGGGCTACAGCTGCAGTATGTTTATAGAGTCATGTCCAAATAACTATTGTCCAGACCAGTGCCATGGAGCCTTTTCCTCTCTGTTTTCTTCTTAGAGTTTTGCAGTTTCAGGTCTGGTATTTAAGTTTTCAAGCCATTTTGAGTTGATTTTTGTATGGTGTAAGGTAAAGAGCTAATTTTATTCTTCTGAATAAGGATATCTAGTTTTCCCAACATCATTTATTTGTTTTTTGTTTGTTTGTTTGTTTTATTTTGTTTTGTTTTTGCGGTACTGGAGGTGGAACCCAGGGCCTCACGCTTGCATGCTTTGCAAGTGCTGGACCACTGAGCTGCAACCCCAGCCCATTTTTTACTTTTTGAGACAGGGTCTCACTAAGTTACGCAGACTACCTCTGGTCTCGAACTCACAATCCTCCGGCCTCCACCTTCTGAGCTGCTGGTATTACAGGCGTGTGCCACCATGCCCGGCTTCCAACATCATTTATTGAAGCAAATATATTTTTTATGCTCTGTTCTTGGCACCTTTGTCAAAAATTTGTTGTTGTCACAAATTAGTTGACCATAAATGCTGTCTGGGATTCTACATTGTTTCATTGGTGTATATGTCTGCTCTTAGGCCAAGACAATGCTGTTCTGACTATAATCTCTTTATAAATAAATTTTGACACCAGGAACGATGATGTCCCCAGAATTGCTCTTTTTGCTCAAAATTGTTTTAATTATTCAGTTTTTTTTTTATGGTTCCATTTGAATTCAAAGATTTTTTTTTTTTTTTTTTTACATTTCTGTGGAAAATGCCATTAGAGTTTTGATAAGGACAACACTGAAGTTATAGATAGCTTCTGGATGCTCTCCATTTCTTTGGTTGGTTGTTTCCTTTAACATCTTTCATCAATGCTTTATAGTTTTCAGTACACAGATCTTTTATCTCGTTGGTTAAATTTGAATGTAAATAAATGGGCTATTGTAAATGAGCTTTTTAAATTTAATTTTTGATTATTGGTATATAAAAATGCTACTGATTTTGTAGGTTGATTTTTATGCTTGCAATTTACTGAACTTGTTTATCAGTTTTAACTGTTTTTCTGTGATGTATTCTGCTGCTGTTGGATGGATGTTCTAATAGGTGTGTCAGGTCCATTTGCTCTAAATGTAATTCAAGTCAATGTTTATTTATTGATTTTCCATATAGATAATCTGTCCATTACTGAAAGTGAGAAATTCAGATCTCTTACTACTATAGTATTGCAATCTATCTCTCCCTCAGATCATTTAATAATTGCTTTATGTATTTAAGTCTTCCAATGCTTTGTTCAAATATATTTATGTTTATGTCTTCTCAGTAAATTAACTCCTTTATCATTATGTTATGTCCTTTATCTCTTCTTATAGTTTTTGAACTATAGTCTTATTTTATTTGATATAAGAATAGTTACTCCAACTCTTTTTGTTTCCATTTTATAGAATATTTTTCCCCCACTATATTTTCACTATAAAGGTGTCCTTACCAATAAAGCAAGTCTCCTATAGGCAGCATATGGTTGGATCTTGGGTTGTTGTTGTTGTTGCTTGCAGCAAGTCTGTGTTTTTATTGCAGGATTTAACCCATTTTTATTCAAGGTAATTATTGATATGTAAGGACTTCCTACTTTTTGATGTAATTTTATAGGTCCATTGTTTATATATCTCTTCATTGTAGTTTGATGGTTTAAAGTGGTCGTGTACTTTGAATCTTTTAATTTTATATTGTGTACCTACTGTAGATTTCTGTTTTGTGGGCACTATGAACTTTACATAAAATATATTATCCTTGTAACAACTTACTTTATGCTGAAAATAACTTATGATAAATCACATATAAGTACTCTACACTTTTTTCTTCTCCCTCCACCTTTTATGATTTTGATATACAAGTAAATATTTGTTTTTATAACTTGTACTATTAAAACTTTATTGGACCTACAATTATTTTTTAAAGATTTGTCTTTTTCCCCTCCTGTTGTTGTTGTTGTTAGATGCCATTGAGTCAGGTGCAACTCATAGCAACCCAATGTACAAAAGAATGAAACACTTCCAGACACTGCACCATCCATATGATCTATTTTATGTTCAAGCCCATGGTTGCAGACACAATGTCAATCCATCTAGTTGAATGTCTTCCTTCTTTTCATTGACCAGCCATTCTGCCAAACATGATGTCCTTTTCCAAGGATTTGTGCCTCCTGACAACATGTTCAAAATACATAAGATGCAGTCTAGCCATCCTTGTTTCCAAGGAGCACACTGGTTGAGCTTATTCTAGGAAAAATCTATTGGTTCATTTGATAGTCCACTGAACAGTCAATATTTATTTCCAGCACCATAATTCAAAAGCATCAATATTTCTTATGTCTCCTTTGTTCAACGTCCAGCTTTCACAAGCATATGATGTTACTGACAATACTATGGCACAAGTCAGGCACACCTTCGTCTTCAGGGTCACATCTTTACTTTTCAACAAAGAGGTCTTTTGCAACAGATTTTCACAAGCCAATGCGTCTTTTGTTCTTGACTACTGCTTCTGTGGGTGTTGATTGCAGAATCAAGTAAAGCAACATCTTGGACAGCCTCAACCTTTTCTTCATTTATCATGAAGTTGAATACTGACCCAGTTGTAAGGATTTTTGTTTTCCCGATGTTGAGTTGCAGTCTATACTGAAGGTTATGTTCTTTTATCTTCATCAGTAAATGTTTCAAATGCTCTTCACTTTCAACAAGCAAAGTTGTGTCATCTGCATAACACAGGTTGTTAATGAATCTTCCTCCAAACCTGATGCCATGTTCTTCATAAAATCCAGCTTCTGAGATTATTTGACTGCATAGAGATAGAAAACTTCTGTTGAAGGGATACAGCCTTGATGCTTACCTTTCCTGAATTGCTTTATACACCACACTTACAGTACTATAGAATTCTCTGTATGACATGTATTACTTATATAATTGAGTTTTTTACTATAGTATTTTTTTTTATTAATTAAGACACTTTCACTGCAGCTTAAACACCTCCTATTTGCAAGTCTTACAATGCAGGGTTAGTGGTGAGGAAATCCCTTAGCTATCATGTGCCTGGGAAAGGTTTTCCTTTACTCTTATTTCCAACTGAAGAACTTACCAGGTAAAGTATTCATGGTTGGCAGTTTTTTCCTCAACACTTTGAAAAAATTGTCCCATTTTGTTTTGTGTTAAAGGATTTATGCTGGGAAATCCACTGAAATATGAATTGGGGCTCCCTTGAATATGAGGTGTTTCTTATAGCTTGTTGCTTTCACCACTGACTCTTCATTTTTTATTTAAGCTCCTCCTAGGGTTAAATTTTGTGGGCAACCTGTAATATTCCTTCACCTGGATATCATCCCAACATGTCTGTCAGTTTATTATACTATTGGGACTTGATATTACTGTAATGTTGAAAGCTATGCCACTGGTATTACAGATACCAGCAAGGTCACCCATGGTGGACAGGTTTAGCTGAGCTTCTGGACTAAAACAGACTAGAGGGAAGGAGCTGGCTAAACAAATCCCAAAACAATTAGTCATTGAAAACCCTATCAATAGCAGAGAAGCACTGTCAGATATAATGCCAGAAAATGAGCCCACAGGTTGGAGGGCACTCAAAAGATGACTGGGGAAGAGTTGCCTTCTCAAAATAGAGTGGACCTTAATGACAGAAATGGAGTAAAGCTCCAGGAACACAGATTGGCTGATGTGGCATGATTCAAAATGAGAAGGAACAACTGTAATCATCCACTAATAATTGGAATGTGGAATTTGCTCAGTATGGATCTAGGAAAATTAGAAATTTCTGAAGGGGTAATGGAGCACATAAATATCAACATTGTAGGCATCAATGAGCTAAAATGGACTGGCATGGGCCATTTTGAATGAGATAATTATATGGCCTACTATGCCAGGAATGACAGATTAAAGAAGAATGGAATTGCATTCACCATCAAAAAATCATCTTAAAATCTGTCCTGAAGTACAATGCTGTCAGTGATGAAATAATAACCATATATCTACAAGGAAGGCCAGTAAATATGACCATTATTCAAACTTATGCACTCACTACTGAGGCTACAAATGAAGATAGGGAAGATTTTTACCAGCTTTTGCAATATGAAATAGATTGAACATGCAATCAGGATGTCAGAAATGATGCTGGAGATTGCATGATAGAATTTTGTCCTACCAATGACAATTTCCTGACACATACATTTTTTTTGACCAATATAAATGATGAAGATGCATGTGGAATTCACCAGATGGAACATGTAGGAACCAAATTGACTACATTTATGGGAAAAGTCAATGGAAAAGCTCAATATCAAAAGTCAGAACAAGTCCAGGTGCTGATTATGGATCAGACCATAAACTGCTAGTATGCAGGTTCAAACTGAAACTGAAGACAATTAGAACAAGTATACAAGAGCCAAGCTTTGACCTTGGGTATATCTCATCTGAGTTCAGAGACCACCTCAAGAACAAATTTGATGCATTGGAAACTAATGATGGAAGACCAGATGAATTATGGCATGATATCAAAGACATCATTCATGAAGAAAACAAAATGTTATTAAAAGATAGGAAAAAAATAAAAGGCCAAATTACATGTCAGAAGAAACTCTGAACCTTGCCCTTGAACATTGAGCAGCTCAAGTAAAAGGAAGACATGATGAAGTTAAAGAAGTTAACAGATTCTGCTGGGCATGGTGGTGCACACCTGTAATCCCAGCAGCTCAGGAGCCAGAGGCAGGAGGAGCGCAAGTTCGAGACCAGAGGCAGTCTGTGTAACTTAGATAGACTCTGTCTCAAAAAGTAAACTAATGGGCTGGGGGTGCAGCTCAGTGGTCCAGCACTTGCAGAGCATTGCAGAGCATGCAAGCGCGAGGCCCTGGGTTCAACCCCCAGTACCAAAAAAAAAACAAAAAACAAAAAAAACAGATTTAACGGGCAGCTCAAGAAGACAAAATCAGATATTATAATGACATATCCAAAGAGCTAGAGATAGAAAACCAAAAGGGAAGAAAATGCTCAATTTTTCTCAAGCTTAGAACTTGAAAAAAAAATTTGTACCTTGAGTGGCAATAGTGAGAGAAAATATTGAACAATGCAAGATACATCAAAAGATTATGAAGGAATACACAGAATCATTACACCAAAAAGAACTGGTGGATGACGAACCATTTCAGGAGTTTGCATATGATCAGGAACCAATGGAACTGAAAGAAGAAGTGGAAGCTGCCTTGGAGGAATTGGAAAAACTCAAGGCTCCAGGAGTTGATGGAATACCTATTGAGATATTTCAATAAACTGAGGCAGCACTGGAGGTACTCACTTGTTTATGTCAAGATATTTAGAAAACAGCTACAATTGTAATCACAAGTTGATACTTAAAAATGAACAGTTAAACTTAGCAAAGGAGGGAAAAATAGAAGAGTAGAAAGAGGAGGGAGGGGACTAGCAAAGGGAAACAAAGGTTGTGGAAGTTGGGAAGGAGAGGAGAAACAGTGTAAAGGGATAAAGGGGTAGAGGATAACTTCAATGTTAAGTGATGCAAGTTCATGAGTACATGAGAAAAATAGGAGAACATAACCCAAATATGCATATGAGTTTTACTACTTATTAGTCAAAAGGTTCCATAAACCCTGTAAGTTAATAAAAGTGTAACCAAAAGTGATGTAATAGTTGAATAATGGAGAAAGCCAATGCTGTATTACTCTGTACCCCACCAACTCTTATCAATAAAGGGAAAATAAATAAATAAATATTTAAAAAGAAAATAGCTACCTGGCCAACTGACTGGGAAAGATCTATATTTGTGCCTATTCTCAAGAAAAGGGATCCAACCACATGTAGAAATTATCAAAGGACATCATTAATACCATATGCAAGTACAATTTTGCTAAAGATCATTCAAGAGCAATTGCAGAAGTATGTAAACAAGGAACTGCTGAACAATCAAGCTGGATTCAGAAGAGGGCGTGGGACCAGGGATATCATTGCTGATGTTTACTGGATATTAGCTGAAAGCAGAGAATACCAGAACTATGTCTATCTGTGCTTTATTAACTATCAAAGGTATTGGACTATATGGATCATAGCAAATTATAGATAACATTGCAAAGAATGGGAATACCAGAGCACTTAATTGTACTCATGAGGAATCTGTACATGGACCAGGAGGCTGGCATTCAAACAGAATAAGGAAACACTGCCTAGTTTAAAGTCAAGAACATTGTGCATTCCATTGGGAAAAGCTGTTGCAAAAGACCTCTTTAAAGTGTTGGAAAGTAAAGATGTCTCATTGAAGACAAAGGTGCACCTGACTCATACCATGATATTGTCAGTTACATAATGTTTTTGAAAGCTGGGCAGTGATTAAGGAAGACAGAAGAAGAAATGATGCTTTTGAATTATGTTGCTGATGACAAATATTGGATACACCATGGACTGCCAAAAACAACCAAGAGATCCATCCTAGAAGAAATGCAACCAGAGTGCTCCTTGGGATCAAGGATGGCTACCATATGTTATATATTTTGGACATATTGTCAAGAGGGACTAATTCCTGGAAAAGGATATCATGTTTGTGAGAGTGGCAGGTCAATAAAAAGAAAACCCCCAAGTAGATGAATTGACAAAATTCATCTACAACAATGGGCTTAAACATAAAATTGACCGTGTGCCTGACACAGAGTCAGGGACTGTTTCATCTGTTGTACACAGGGTCGCAATGAGTAGGACCTAATTCAACAGTACATAACAACAACAGCAGATATTATCATCTTTTCTTAGATTTGGGGAAATTTCCACTATTACTGCCTTAAATATGCTTTCAAGGCCTTTCTCTCTCTCTTCTCCTTCAGAACCTACTATTCTGCAAAGGGTGGTTCACTTATTGATGTCCCATAATTCCCATAGGCCTTCTACATTATTTTTCATTCTTTATTATTTTTACTCCTCTGATTGGATAGTTTCAAATATCCTGTCCTTGAGCACACAGATTTTTTTCTTCTGCTTTATCAACTGTGCTTCAACTGATTGTTTTAAATCAGTTATTGTAGTCTTTATCTCTAGAATTCCTAATTTCTTTTGTTTTTACTTATCTAACTTCTCATTCTGTCCATGAAATGCTTTCCAAATTTTATTTAATTTTCTATCCTATTTTTTTTTATAGTTTCCAGAAGTTCATTAAGAGAATTATTCTGAATTCTTTGTCAGTCGTTTCATAGGTCTATATTTCTTCTGAGCCCATTACTGGAGCATTATTAGTTTCTTCTGGAGATGTTATATTTCCTTTACACTTTACAATCCTTGTCTTCTTACACTGGTGCCTGCACATTTGAGGATATAGTTACCTCTGCTGTCCTTTGCGGCTATCCTTTGGTGGTGATAAGTTTTTATTATTTAGTTTAGCCCGGGAATTTTAGACAGGTCTGCTGGTAGCAATGTTGGACACAGATCGTTGTGTCACTTTCTCTGAGTCACTTCCTGTTCTCTGAAGTCAAATGACATTGCTGGCTGTGTTCCATGATTTGCTGAGGTCACTGGCTGGATTTTGCCATCAGGTCCTAGCTGCTGGCTGGGCTCTGTGATTATCTCTGATTGAACAAGACTCTTAAGGCTTAAGCAGAGCACCAAAGCTTGGTGGGCTCACTGCTCTGCAAATCGTGTTCAGAAGGGCCAGATGCTTTCTTTGTGGGTAATTGTTGATCTGAAATTGCTTCTTGGCTGGAGGGAGACTAAATGAGAGCCCCAGGGCTTAGTTGGATCACCTGTCTACCACTAGGATTTGGTGGGGCCAACTGTTTTCTTTGTGGCAGATTATTGACATACAGTTTCTTCCAAATCTAGAAAAGACTTAAGTCGAGCACTGAAACTAAATCATATCACCTCTCTACTGCTAGAGTGGTTCAGGTTCACATGATCTCTTTATAGGTTTTAAGTCAGGGAAGGTAACCAGGCATGATGGCACATGCTTGTAATCCCAGCAACTCGAAAGGCAGAGGCGGGAGGACCACAAGTTCAAGACGTGAGGCAGTCTGCATAATTTAGCAAGACCCTGTCTCAAAAAAGTTAAAAAAAAGGGGTGGGGCTGGGGTTGCATCTCAGTGGTACAGCACTTACAAAGCATGCAACTGTAAGGCCCTGGGTTCAACCCCCAGCACCACAAAAAAATAAAAATAAAAATAAAGTCAGGAAAGATTTGCATCAGGGTTGTATCCTCTTCAATCTTGATTCTGAATAAATAATCTGAGAAGCTGGATTTTATGAAGAAGAACATAGTATCAGGATTGGAGGAAGACTCATTAACAACCTGCATTGTGCAGATGACACAACTTTGCTAATTGAAAGTAAAGAGGATTTGAAACATTTGCTGATGAAAATCAAAGAACAAGATCTTCAGTATGGATTGTGCCTCAACATCAAGAAAATAAAAATCTCTACAACTTGGTCAGTATGCAACTTCATGATAAATGGAGAAAAGATTGAGGCTGTCCAAGATTTTGCTTTACTTGGTTTTACAATCAATACCCGTGGAAGCAGTAGTCAAGAAATCAGAACATGCATTGTATTGAGAAAAGCTATTGCAAAAGACTTCTTTATAGTGTTGAAAAGTAAAGATGTCACATTGAAGGCGAAGGTGTGTTTGAGTCATGCCGTGGTATTTTCAGTTGCATCATATGCTTGTGAAAGCTGGACGTTGAATGAGGGAGACATGAGAAGAATTGATGCTTTTGAATTATGGTCTGGAAACGAATATTGAATATACCATGGACTGCCAGTAGAATGAGCAGATACATCCTAGAAGAAGTGCAACCAGAGTGCTCCCTGAAAGCAAGGATGGCTATACTCCATCCATGTAAGTAGTGTCTTACAGATTTTGGAGAATGACATCTTATTTTGGACAGTGGCAAATCAATGAAAAAAAGGAAGACCCTCAACTAGATTGATTGACATCAGTGGCTGCAACAATGGGCTTAAACATAAAAAAGATCATGTGCCTGGCACAGTGTTGGGGAATGTTTCCTTCTATTGGACATAGCATCACTATTAGTTGGAATTGACTTCATGGCACCTAACAACAACAACAACAACATTTTATTTTTAGTTTTAGTTTTAATTTTTTTTTTTTTTGGTACTATTGCTTTGAACCCGAGCCCTCATGCATACTGGGCCAGTGCTCAACCACTGAGCTATACCCCAGCCAATTTTTTTACTTTTTGTCTTGGACAGGTTCTCACTAAATTGCACAGGCTGCTTCTGGATTTGAACCTGCGATCCTCCTGCCTTTTCTTTCCAAGTTACTGGGATTACAGACATGCATCATGGTGCCCACCTCTAGTTGCCTCTTGACCTGTGGACAATGTAAGTAGAACTGACAAGCTGTGTGGAGATGCTGGCTATGGATTGAAGCCTGGGAAAACCATGGACCATGTCTTCTGCAGTTTGACGCTGTTGGCTACTTTCTCTGGTGTGGGACATCCATTGGCTAGAATGCAGGGCAAACAGTAAGATGAGTGTGCTGGTTGCTACGAACTTCACCTTCCTTTGTTGCTAACTGAATTAATTCAGGGAGGTTCACCTGCTGAAAATCCCAGTGTTCCCCATAGGGCTAGACAATAGTGAGCCTCCTGTGATGGATAAGAATGATGGGGAAGCTGCATGTTAGCCTCCATCTCACTTTTCCCACTTTAGAAGCTGTCATCCAGGGATGTTCTCTGTGTGGTCCTATGCCTGCTTTGTGGTTCAGTCAAAGAGAACCATTTCTCTTACCCTTCAAGCTCTGCTTTTCTCATTTCTGCAGTCCAATGAGGCGTCTCAGGCTCACTTATGAGTTCGGGGATATTCATGATGGTGTTCTTTCTGGCAAATACTTGCTAGTTGGCTCTCTGGTTGGCCAAATGAAACCAGGAAACTTCTCTTCCCCAACCAGCTTGCTGAGGTCACTCTCCTACCGTATACCTCTGAAAGGTTTGAAACCACTGAGCATATGTGCAGGCACAAAGAGGCTGTATTTTTAAAAGTGAATTCTGGTCCCCCTTTTAAGTACTGGGGCATAGGCAAAATATACACAGTCACTTTCATATACCATCCACTCCGATGGACAGTTATAATTGTTTTAATTGATCGTATTTATTTATTTTTTATTAGTTAAGCAGAGGGGAGAAAAAGTCAGTCTGGGTAGATGTATTATACTGTATACTGTTTTGCTGTCATTGTATTTGAATAATAGGTTGAAAAGGTGATGAATAGTGACTTAACCTGATTATAAATCAGGGAAAGGGAAAATAAGACTATGACATACTACTGTGTAGCCCTCAGAGTAGTACATACTTAAATGTAGTGCGTAATTTGCTCAGATTAAGAAGTCTGACAGCAATGAATGTGTGTGTATGTGCATATATATATATATATATATATATATATACATATACACATGTATGTATGTACATTTTTGCCTTAAATACATAAAATATTTCTGTAGAATTCATATCTGATTGCCTCTATAAAGGAGCAATGAATAGAGAGATCTTCCAGTGTATGCCCTCTGACTTTTAAATCAGTATTCATCACCTTTTCAAGATGCTAATATTTTGCTTATAAATTTTATATTTATGTTCATAATTGACATTGACCAATAATTTTCCTTTTTATATTATCTTTTTTGAATAGGTTGTACATTGTGAAAATAAAACAAATATTAGAGTACTAAGGAACATGCACTACTATATACAAGATATACCGTATCTAAGATACTTATTGGACTGGGATTTAGCTCAGTTGGTAGAGCGCTGTTCTGTAGTCTCTGAGGTCCCAAGTTCAATTTCTAGCACCACAAAAATGGGAGAAGGACCTGGCAATCCACTCCTGAGGCAATCCCAAAAATAGTCAGCCATTGAAAACCCTATGAGGGTCCCTATGAGTCGGATACCGACTCGATGGCACCTAACAACAACAACAACAAGATATTTATTATGGATAAATGAGATAAAGTAGAGTGGCTTGGCAAATATATAAAATACAATTGATATCAACAATAAGAAAACTAATATTCCTGTGGAAAATTATGGACAAAGGCTGTGGTAGGCAATACACGAAAATGAAAACAAAATATCCTCTGAGCATATAAGGAATAAAAAAATATATTGAATAAAAATAAAATCATTCCTGAATAATTTTCCAAAACAGTCGGCCATTGAGAATTCCATTACAGCAGAGAAGCACTGACATAGTTCTGGACATGGCACAGTGTCAGGGAGTGATACATTCTGTTGTACACAGGGTCACTATGAGTCGGACCAGATCAATGGCACCTAGCACCAACAAACAAACATGAGTTTAACAAAAATGCAAATGTAAGAAAACTCACTTTAATGATAAGGCTATGGCCAATCAGAAAATGTCATACATTGCTGGTAGGAGTATATGGGACTATTCCTTTTATGGATGGAAATTTGTGAATGCCTATTATATTAAACTTCCCCTCTTTTCCCCCCACCCTAAAAGATACAGTGGCTTGAGTGTCAAGGCACTACAGTGTCCTCGTCAGACTGCTGTGTAATATCTTAAAATTATTATTTTCCTTGATCTTTTATCTTCTTTAAAATGAGGTATCTGAAATGTGTTATTTTTGTGGCCTGTTCAAGTTCTATATTTCTATAATAAGCAAAGTTCATGCCTGGGCTTATTTCTAAATACAAAATCTTATGTTATCCATGAATGCAAAAACAGCTATTTCCTAAGTTCTTTTCTTTTTTCTTGAGTATTGCATATTTTCAGCCATGTATAGGTTTTAAAATCAGGTTTTGTATGATGTTAAATTATTCAATTTAAAACTAGTTGTCACATAACTGTTTAGCTCACTATTTTGTATACATTTGTAGAAATTACAGAGGACAATATGGGCTTGCAGTTCATATTTAGAAGCACTGTACAATAATCACTAAGAAAATGGACATGAGAGTCAGACTAACTGGCTTGGAAACACACACACACACACTGAGTGAGTTATTTCATTTCTTGATTTCAGTTTCCTCATCTATTAAAGAGGCTAATAAGAGTACATACTTTACTTTTGTTGTTGGGATCCACCTCATAGCACCCCTATATACAACGGATTGAAACACTCCCTGATTTTGTGCCAGGCACATGGATCTTTTTATGTTTAAACCCACATTTGCAGACGATGTGTCAAAATATCTACTTGAGGGTCTTCCTTTCTTTCATTGACTAGCCACTCTCACAACTGTAAGGTCCTTCTCCAGGGATTGGTCCCTCCTGACAATATGTCTAAAATACATCAGATATAGTCTAGCCATCCTTGCCTCCAAGGAGCACTCTGGCTGCACTTTTTCTAGGATAGATCTGTTGGTTCTTTTGGCAGTCCATGGTATAGCCAATATTTGTCTGCAGGCCCATAATTCAGAAGCATCGATTAGTCCCCTGTCTCCCTTATTCAGTGTCTAGCGTTTTCAACCATATGATGCAACTGAAAATACTATGGCATGAGCCAGGTGCACCATCATCTTCAGTGTGATATCTTTACTTTTCATCACTTTAAAGAGATCTTTTGCAACTACTTTCCCCAATACAATGAATCTTTGCATTTCCTGATTGCTGCTTCCTAGGGTGTTGATTGCCTGCAGCCATAGCCCTGTGGCATCCGATCCTGTCAGATGTCGGAAGCTAAGCAGGGTTGGGCCTGGTTAGTACCTGGATGGGAGACCGCCTGGGAACACCAGAAGCTGTAGGCTTTGGAGAAGGACCTGGCAACCCCTTCCCAAAAATCAATCTGCCATTGAAAACCCTAAGCACAGCACAGCAGAGAAGCACTGACAATAGTGTTTCCCCTATTGAACAGAGGGTCGCTATGAGTTGGATACCGACCCGACGGCACCTAACAACAACAACAATAATGTTGGTCCATTTTACTTCATTGATGTGTACAGTGTCAAAATTTATGTACTTCATTTCCCTTTGATTTCAAGTTTTCCTTGATTCATACTATGCACATCTCACTTTCCAAGTATTAATGGATGTTTACAGTTGTTCCCTCTCATTTTGAGTCATGCCATATCAGCAACTGGAGGTCCTTGGGGCTTTAATCCATTTCTTCCATTGAGATAGACTCTACTTTGAGGAGGCAACTCTTTCCCAGGTGTCTTTTAATGGCTTAGAACCTGGAGAGAGTTCTTTTTCTGGCACTATATCTGACAGTGTTTCTCTCCTATTCACAGGTTTTTTGATAGCTAATTGTTTTGGGAGTAGGTTAGCCTTATTCTTCTCCCTAGTCTTTCTTTGGAAGCTCAAATGAACCCTGGCTACCATAGGTTACCCTGCTAGTATATGTCATACCTGTGGCATAGCTTTCAACTTCACAGCAACATGCAAGACCCCACTGTAAGGCAAACTGAGTGACACGTGAGGGACATACCTATAGTAATATGAAAATTAAGCCAATATATTCAAAACACTGAAACCATTGCCTGCTAAATATATATTTGCTATTTTCATTAGAATAGAGGTATAGATGTCCACACAATGACTTGAAATAAGCCATTTTCTTTGTTTTACTAACAAAAAGTACTAAAAGTAATTATATATCTACGAATTTTAAACTGTTTTCAAAAATATTTTCTAAAAGCAAACAGTATACATTTTTGAAGTCACAAATGTGGATAATATTTAAATGTGTTTCACTCAAAAGATAACATGATTATGGCCCAATATGTGCAAATTGTAAGCTTTAGAGAAGTCTTCACCTTTTAGTGTTCAGACCATTTGTGTTCCTAGTCACTGAATGAGACTACTATTGCATGGATTGGTATGGAATTGAATTTATTATTGTATGAACAAAGTGGGTGGAGGAATATCCACTTGATGAGGAGAAATGAAATATCTACTAGAAAAAAAAGATATTCAAATAATTTCCATTGATTATAGCTTTTGAGACAGGCTCTGGCTATGTAGCCCAGGATGGCCTAGAACTCACTAGGCTTGCCTTGGACTCATGATCCTCTTGCTTCAGCCTCCTGAGTGCTGGGTTACAGGTGTGTGACAACACACCTAGCTTTTATGTATAAACTTCTAACAGTAGATTTTATTGAAGAAAATTGGTAATGGTAGAAGAAAGAATCCTTTTTGTTGGTAAAGTACTAATAATGCCTTTACAATTTACATATTGTCTTCTTGTGAGTCTACAGGTGCTAGGGTAGGAGTTTGGTATCAGCAAATCTAGCACTGGCTGCATGTGGGACATGAGAATATCACATTACCTCTTGCTTCTGTGAATATTATTGGTCATAGAGAAAATATGCAGTGTAAAATTTCTAGATCCTTATCTAACATCCCATCAATGTTGAAGGACTGGCTGGTATCATTCATTTAAATAAATTTTATAGTTAATGATTACCCTATTGTTTTGTTTCCTTAGGAAATATCCCCCCTACTTTACTAGTAGTTACAGTGACTAATTATTTTTCATCACTTTGACCAGGTCTAAATATACCTTGCAGGACAAGGACATATATAGAGATAGTAAACCTATTACTCAAGAATCTTGTTGTTGTTATGTGCTGTTGAGTTGGATCTGACTCATACAACCCTAAGTACAGCAGAATGAAATACCACCCAACACTCTGCCAGCACACCATTTTCTTATGTTTGAGCCTATTGTTACAGACACTGTGTTTGTTCTCATTTAGAGTAGTGCCATATCAGCAAAAGGAGGTCCTAGTTGCTTTGCTCCTTTCTAGTCATTAAGGTCAACTCTACTTTGAGGAGACAACTCTTCCCCAGTCATTTCTTGAATGCCTTTCAGCCTGGGGGGCTAATTTTCTGGCACTGTAGTTGACAGTGTTTCTCTCCTATTTATAAGGTTTTCAATGGTTAGTTGTTAGGGGAGTAGGCTGCCGGGTCCTTCTCCCTAGTCCTTCTTAGTCTGGAAGCTTAGATGAAACCTGTCCCCCATGGGTGGCCCTGCTGGTATCTGAAATACTGGTAGCATAGCTTTCAGCATCACAGCAACACACAATCACCTACAGCACAAGCTCACAAACACATGGGGGCTCAAGAATCTTATCTTAGATGACCAGAATTTCTGGAAATTCACTTGGTGAACTACATGGCTAAGTATGAGCTCTTATTTTTGTCTACAGTAATATAAATGGAGCTTCAGGTGTATTATTTTCATTTAACACTCTTCTAAAAATCTAATATTAAACTATTTTTCTTGAAAATAAACTTTCAGATACTTATGTAAATGCCTTAGCTGTGGGGTTTTCAGAAATTGAGCGTGAGGCAGGGGTCCTTGGTAAATTATTTGAGAAGGGAGTAAATGAAGCAGGTGAGGGTAGGGAAGAGGGTCAACAAGGTTGAGATGTGGCCTTCCAGGAAGTCAGTCCTCAGCCTCATGACATGAAGAAGTTGTACCACAGTGTCATCCTGATTGAAGCAGAGGAGAAAGGCTTTTGGACATGACAGCTCTTCTAATATTCTGTAGCAATCACCACTGGCTACTACCTGGCTGCTCCAGATGGGAGGGGGAACACCCAGGTGTCCCCTGGGGAAAACACTACAGCTCCCCCAACACATTCTTTCTGAGAAAGAAGGCTGCAAGTGTTAGCTGTCAGCCATGATGCACTCAGGAGTGCCTGAGGTCTGCATGGGGCACTCAGAGTCCACCACAAACAAGGCAGTCTCTTCATCACTGCACTTCACTCAGAACTTACTGTTGATAGAGTCAACGCCACGGTGGTCAGCAAAGGGGAGTTTCAGGCAGAGCAAAGAGCCATACTTTCAGAGGTAGAGATAAGCATGGAAGAGTTGAGGGTCTTTGTGAAGGGGTCCTAGGTAGAGAAAGGGGTCAGTGACAAAAGAGGGGCTCAGGCCAAGGGAAGGACCAGGGCCCACACAAGAAGTGCATGTACCATGCATGTACCATGCATGTTCCATGCAAAGCTGATGGTGGTAGAATGGTTTGATGAGATCACAGCACAACTCAGGGGTCAGTGTGGCTGTAGGAGAGTGAGCCAGGAAGAGAAGTGAGACGGCAGGAAGTGAGGAGTTGGAAATTCGAAAGCCCATGGCCTCCCTGGCCTTTGGAAGCCTCTGGATTTTATCCTGGAAGCAATAGGCCACTGAGATGTAGTAACAGGATAGTGACGTGGTGGAAGGACCACTCTGGATACTTCTGTGTAAGGGGTGGACTATAAGGTTCTGGGTAGAAGCAGGGAGACCAGGCAGGAGCGTTTTGCAGTGGTTGGGAAGAGAGGAGGTGGTGACTATGAGGAGGGTGGTCACAGTGGAGATGTGGAAATCTGGTTCAGTTCAGAGCAGCTAGTCTAGCTGGTAGCATTCGCTCATGGCCTGCATGGCGGAGGTACAGATGGATGAGTGGAAACAGAAGAATTGATCCATCTCACTGTCTTTCTGCACCTTCTCCATGGCATCCAGTGTCCCCATGGTGGCCAGCACCTTCACTCTCCCTGCTTTGCTGTGATTCAGATTTCTTCCTCACAGGTGCCCCTCAAAACTCAAATTCCCTTATTTAACCCAAGCAAAACTATTTAACTCCCCAGTTCGACCTGTCTCTGGGTCCACCTCTGCTTATCCAAAATCTAAGTCTTTCTTGGCAGTACTAAACTAAGTACCATCTACAGTTCAATCTTATTACCCTTTAGCTATATACATGAACTGTTAGAAATTTTTTTAAAAATTGTTTTTCCTTTTTATCCTTACTATAATATTTTTTAGATGTTGTTGTTGTTAGGTGCCATCGAGTCGGTATCCGACTCATAGCGACCCTCATGGGGTTTTCAATGGCTGACTGTTTTGGGATTGTCTTGGGAGTGGATTGCCAGGCCCTTCTCCCACTTTTGCAGTGCTGGGAATTGAACTCAGGACCTCAGAGACTGCAGCACAGCGCTCTACCCACTGAGCTAAATCCCAGCCCATTCTTTAGATAGAGTAGGGTTAAGGTTCGCTTTCCTGCCAATATGAAGTATTCTGTTCCTTTTAGAAATCATAGGAAGTTTTGGTTTTGAATGTTTCACCTCTGCTAGCTGTGCTAAGCATTGTGCTAAGCACTATGCTGTTTATTTCAATCTTATGTATTAGATGCCTGCAACTGTAGCCCTGTGGCGTTCGATCCCGTCAGATCTCAGAAGCTAAGCAGGGTCAGACTTGGTTACTATTTGGAAGGGAGACTGCCTGGCAACACCAAATACTGTAGGCTTGGGATAAGGACCCAGCAACCTACTCCCAAAAAACAATCCCCCATTGAAAACCCTATGAACAGCAGAGAAGCACTGACAATAGTGTTTTGCCTGTTGTATGTAGGGTCACTATGAGTTGGATACTGACTCAAAGGCACCTAACAACAGCAGCAATGTATTAGATGGTATTATACTAATTTTATAGGTAGAGAAATTGAGTCCAAGGATTAAGTGAATTGCCTAAGATGAAGCACTCAGTAAGGGGAATTTTGAAAATCTATTTGAATAGCACAAAATTTATATACATTATAGTGTCTTCAAAGGTACAGGAAACAAATAGATCTAGTACAAAACTCCATGTGGCCAGGGAACTTGGATCTTCTATTCCTTGTTGTATCACTGTCCTGAAAGACATTAAATCAGCAAACAAGTGTTCAGTGAATGAACCAAGTTACTAAGACATTGTTAACATGGCACTGGAAACGTGGACAATGGAGAATTTAATTCTGACTGGGAGCTTCATATCTGATGTGGTATTTCAGGCACTCATATTAATAAGATCAAGAAGGATGTCTGCATGTTGAGAATGGGAATCCTTTTACTCTAAGCCAAGAGAAAACAGTGAGAAAAATGAAGGAGTCATATACATCATGGTTTTTCTTCCATGGGAACACTGAGGACAGAGGCTAGAAAGCTCACTTATGAGGGATCACTTAGGACCTTGGACTCCATGCTGAAGGACTTGTACTGCATTCTCTTTCCACTTTGGAGAGCATTTGGAGGCGTTAAGAAGTAGGGATCATGAGGGGCGTGGGATTCCTTTTCTTCACAGTTTTTGCTTGTTATTTTTAGCTTAAAGTGTCATAAGGATAAGGATTTTTTGTGAAAGCTTTAAAAATCTATTTCTTCATCATAACCCTTAGTAGCCATAGATGTTGACTTCATGTTATTTTCATCATGAATACTATTTTATGTTATATGAGTGGGTAGTTATTTGTATCTTGTTACATGCTAAATATATCCTATTTAAAAATAAAATTTACATATTGAGCAGTGAGTAATCAATTTAGGAAGCAGATTAGTTTTGCATTTTTCAAACCCAATCTTTGCTTTCCAATATGATAGATACTCTATTAGATTGTAATCTTGTTTTACAGCAAAATGTAACTTTGATTTACGTTCTGACGTTAAGTATTTCTACCAGTTTACCATGTGTGTGCACTGTTTTATCTCCGTAATTACACCAAATGTGCCAAGTTTTCCTTTTAATCACATTGAAGAATAATTTAACTAAAAATACCCATATGGGTTCTGTTTTCATGAAACCAATTAATGATCCTGACAGATACTATATTTTTCTAAATTTTAGGACTTGCTTCACACAAATCAGAAGTATCCTGACTTCTAAATTTATAATGTCCATTCAAACTTTAAATGCCCTTGATTAATAAAAATACATGTGACAGCAAAGTATAGCTCTGCTTTTAAGCTGTTAGAGAGAACATAAAATGATTATGGCTTGCAGTGAATGTTATTATGGTCTTAAGATGTTTCCTGAGGGATTCAGCAATCTCCTGCACTTTCCTTAAGACTGACCCTCTCTCCTTGAGAAGCAGCAAGAAGGAGGGCTGTGGAGGCAAGACCACTGTCAGGTCAGCTGTCACAGCACTGACAAGACTCTGATATAAAACCTAATTTACAGTTTAGGAAGCACATCCATTATCCTTCTGATTTTAAAATAGAACATACATCAGCAAAATGATAAAAGAAAGTGCTTAAGAATTATGAATGTCAAGGACTATTTCATATCATAAAGTCACAACCCTCTTTGAATATTACCTGAAATTATAGCAGAGTTTAATGATATTCATGTGCTCTGTTCTCTGAAAATGAGTTTTATAATATTCCAACTATTGATAAGCTAATATTCATAGATTAACTATTGATTCCCTTTTACAGCTAGGTTGATGGTATTGCAGGTAGTTATGTATTTCTTTTAAATAGATATGTGATAGAACTTTGCTACAAAAGCTTAATGAATTTTGTTCTGCTGACTTGCAGTAGAGGTACTGTGTAGTTTGTCTTCATTTCTGAATAACAATGTGCTTATAGCTCACTCCCTCTTTCTCTCTCTCTCTCTCTCTCCCCACCTCTTGTATTGGGGATTCAAACCCAAGGTCTCACATATTAGGCAAGCACTCTACCATTGAGCTGTACCCTCAGCCCTTTTTTTCACCTTTTATTTTGAGAGGGCCTTGCTAAGTTGTGCCCCTGGCCCCGAATTCTCAATCCTCCTGCCTCAGCTTTCTGAGGCTTCTTTCTCCTTCTTACAAGGCAGCTATGTTCGATACTATATCACAAAATACGTTCTTTCTCACTCTTGCTTCCTCTTTCTCCAGTTACTCTCAATTAATGATAGATATGAACAAATCCTGGAATGTATTTTCTAAAACTCCACTGTCCTCCTGAAATGGAAATAAACTCTCAAAGTATCTATTTGAAAACAATGGGTTTTATTTTTAAAAGAGGTGCTTCATATTACTATCATCATAAGTTTCATCCCTATAATTAGCATTTTAATAATTAGCATTAATGGAGGAGATAATTTGAGACTTTGTAGCATTTTTTTGGTATTTTCTTATATGTGAATCAATACTTAAGTATAAATTATTTATAATGGGCTAATTCATTAGACTCAGATTTGAAATCTGACATTTTGTAAGTAGAAATGTTTCAATGTTTGCTTTGTAGTCTACTGTGGCAAAAGTTCAGGGCTATCCCTAAATGATCTAACTCCAGATGTAGAAATAGTAGACTGAAACTAGCAGTAATTCATACTGCTTTGTAGCAAGTTTCTTACACATTAAATATCTACTGACTTTAAAATTCACTATTTTCCCTCTCTCTGCTGTCTTTGATTGGACTATGCCTAGCCTATCTCCATGTCTGAGAATGTTACATTTAAATGTAAGTTAATATTAGACACAAATGAGTACAGAAATAAAAATAATGAGAGACTAAGGACTCAGAAACCTAAACGTTTATATTTATATGACTACACACATATCTATCTACTCTCCTACATGTCTGTCACCTATGTATCTGTCCTCTATTTGCCTATCTACACATCAACCTGTCCTCTACCAACTAGCAGCACATGATCTTACCTACCCATTGCTCTATCACTATTTATGTATATGTTTACATACCAACCTACCTAAATATTAGACCTATGAGTATTTGACCCAACAGGGCTAAGATGTCTCTTGATGTGGATCTTATTAGCTTTTTATAAGTCAGCCTACCCCATAAAAATATTTAGGCACTTCCACCGAGGCCTCCCTATCTGGGGAGGAGAGGAAACAGTTAACATTTTTCTCCACTCTAACCCTAACTCAGACTGGGATTTAGCTCAGTGGGTAGAGCGCTGCGCTGCAGTCTCTGAGGCCCCAAGTTCAATTCCCAGCACTGCAAAAATGGGAGAAGGGCCTGGCAATCCACTCCCAAGGCAATCCCGAAGCACTAAGCCATTGAAAACCCTATGAGGGCCGTTATGAGTCCTATACGGACTTGACGGCACCTAACAACAACCCTAACCCAGCACTTTTGACTCCTAGCATTTCTCTCTTTCCCTCATTTCTACACCCCAGGGCCCATGAAACTATGGGAGCTCTGTGTTTAGGGTTCCCTCAACAACGTTACAACCCTCAATTCTTCTGGACCCCCTGACCCTTGACTTGTGCCCATTCCATGTGGGAATGGAAAGAAGGAATTGGAGTTTTCTCTGATTTTAGCCTCTTGTTTGTAGTATCAAGGCAAGTGACTAAAGATTTAACTCTTCTGTTTTCAATTTGTTGCTTTAACCAACTAATATGACCCCTGATTGCTCAACTCTCTCTCCTAGATCAACGGAGGTTCTGACATAAAGATGCATACCATTGTTATTATAAATATCTTATTTTTCTTTAACATGTATCATTATTTTTAAATCTATGTTTATAATATAGTATGGCCTATTATTTTCCTTCTTGTTCTAACTTTTTTTCATGATTTTGGGTTCTAAGTAAGACTGACTTCATATAACTAGTTGAAGTTCATTCCATATTTTTTTTTTCCAGAAGAGTTTGTGTAAGATTAAAGTAATCTTTGGTCTCAAAAACTTGTAAACATGTCTATAAACAGTATTGGGATATTTCTTTATATAAATATTTATAACTACTGAAAATTTCTTATAACTACTTAAATCTTTAAATAGTATGACAGTATTTGATCTTGGTATTTTTAAGGATTTATCTTAACTGACAAATGTATATATTTATGGGGTAAAATATGATGTTACAACATATGATAATGAATAATCAAATCAGGCTAATTGACATTATCATTTACCTCAAATGATTATCACCTCTTTGTGGTAAGAGCACTTAATTTTAGGTGGTCTCTCTTTTATATTTTGAAATATATGATACATTATCCTTAGTCATTGCAGTGCAATAGAACATTAGAACTCATTCCTCCCTTCTAATGGAAACTTTGAACCCATTGAACAATGGATTCCACATCCATGCCCTAACCCAGCCCCTTTCTAGTCCCTCCTGTGAGTTCAACTTTTTTACATTCTATATATAAGTAAGATAAGCAGTATTTGTGTCTCTGTTTATTTCTCTTAACATGATATTCTCCTGTTCATCCATGTTGTTGCAAATGATAGAATTCTCTGTATTTGTAATGCCAAGTTTTATTTATATATATATAAATATATATATATACATAAATGTGATATATATATATATATATATATATATATATATATATATATATATATATATATATCACATTTTTTGGAATTTTTTTTCAGCACTGGGCATGGTGAATCCAGGACCTCATACATGTTAGGCAAGTTCTTTACCACTTTACCAGAAGCCACCTTTTTTTTCTATTTATTTGAGGTGTTCTATTTATTTTGAGTCGGACCCAACTTGATGGCACTTAGAAACAACAATATATTCATTATACAAAATAATAGATTTCTTTACGACATTCTTATCCCTATATATCATGTATTTTGATCATATTCACCTCATTATCCTCTCTTGTCCCCTCTTTCTCCATCCTGCCAGCCCCCTTCCTCTTCCTAAATAGTCCTCCTTGTATTTGCATGTCTTATTTTTTTTTAATCTAGATTCTGTATATGAGAGAAAACATGCAATATTTGTGTTTGTGAGTCCGGGTTATTTTGCTTAACATTATGATCTCCAGTTCCACCCATTTTCCTGTAAATAATATAATTTTATTCTTCAGTATGATGGAATAAAACTCCACTGTACATATATATTTCATTTTCTTTATCCTTTCATCCACTGATGGACATTTAGTTTCTTTCCATATCTTGGCTATTGTGAACAATGCTGCAATGAACATGGGAGTGTAGATATCTCTGATTTCAGTTCCTTTGGGCATATACTCTGATATAGAATTGCTGCATCATATGGAAATTCTATTTTAGTTTTTTAGAGAAACTCCATACTGTTCTGCAAAATATTTATTAATTGTAGTAATTACTCTTGAGTCAAACTTCAAACATATTATTTGGAGTTATAATTTTCTAAGATATTTTATAAGAATTTTCTATTTGAGTTTACAAATTTGTTGGCATCAGATTCTTTGTAATGTGTTTATATTTTTAATCTTAATGTCTGATTATGTTGCCTTTTCATTTTTATTATTTATTTGAATCTTCTTTCTGACTTTTTCTTTTTTCAGTACTGGGGTTTGAGCCCAATGCCTCTTGCATGTTAGGCAAGCATGTCAACACTGAGCAGCACTCCCAACTCCTTTTTTTATTTTTTATTTTTGAGACAGTCTCAGTTGTACAGCCTGGCTCTAGCCTCAAACCTGGGATCCCTCTGTCTCAGCTCCTTGAGTAGCTTGGATAATAGGTGTGCACCTTCTTTCTTACCTCCTTTTTCAGTTTTTATTGAGCAGCCTGAAAACATCAAGGGATTTTTATCAAACAAATTTTTCTTAAGAACAAATATTTAAATTTATGGAACTGATTTTTTTTAGTAGTTGGGCATTGAATCCAGGGCCTCACACATGCTAGACAAGTGCTCTGTCACTGAACTGCATCCCCAGCCCTCCCACTTTTTTTTATTTTGGGACAAGGTATTCTTCCCTTTATTAATATATAGTGACTTTCTTTGTCCCTTCTGATTAATTTGGGATTGAAGTCAAGTTTGTCAGAAATTAGTATAGCTACCTCTGCTTTTTGGGGTTTCCAAATGCTTGGTACATCATTGTCTAACCCTTCATTTTTAATCTATGTCATTCCTTAAAATGAGATAAGCTTCTTGAATACTACACATAGAAGATTTTTCTTGTTTGATCCAATTGGCCAATCAATTTCTTTTAAATGACAAGTTAAGACCATTTATGCTTAGGATCATTATTGAGAGGAGTTTGGTGTTTTGCATAATTATGTTGGCTGTTTCTCTATTAGGTTCTGGTGTTGCTTGTACTTTATTTTGCCTCCTGTTTGTGGTAGGGTTTTTCTGGCTTATTAAGTTGGATATTCTTTATTAGCTTTGTTTGGTTCATGCATTCCTCTCTTGGGTTTTATTCATTCCTTTGGTTTTCTATTTGGCTTTATTTTTCTTCTGTATGTAGAATTTCTTTGAGCATCCTGTGTGAGGCTGAGTTAGTGGTCATGAATTGCTTAAGCTTATGTTCACCATGAAAGTCTTTATTTCCCCATCTATTTTAAAGTATAGTTTTACCTGATATAGTATTCTTGGTTGGCAGTTATTTGCTTTCAGGACTTGAAATATAGCAGTCCAAGCTTTCTTTTCTATTATGATTATTGTTGTAAGGTCTATTGTTATACTAATGGGTTTGCCTTTACAGGTGAGCTGACAGTTTTCTCTTGTAGCCTTTACAATTGTTTCTTTACTTTGTAATTTCAGCATTCCCACTATAATTTGACATGGAGAGGATCTGTTCTGGTCTGGATGCCTCTGTGCTTTTGGTGAATATTTCCTCTCTTAGGTTTTGGAAGTTTTCTGCTATTATTTCATTGAATAGGTTTTCTGTCCTTCTAGTTTTAGGTTCAGCTCCTTCTTGTGTCCTCCAAATTCTTAGTTTACATCACTTTATCTTGTCATATAGCTCCTGAAAACTTTGGTCATATTCTTTCATTTTTTTTCTCCTTTTTAGGACCTGAGAAAATTAAGTTCTTCAACCTTATCTTCCTTCCCTGATCAGTCCTCTGCCTGATCCACTGTTTGTTTTGTTTTTGACTGTCAATTTCCCTTGATTTTGATTTCTTTGCTGAATTTTTCTTCTAAGTTGGATACATTTTTATCAAATACCTTCATTGTATTTATCTGCTTAGTTGTGTTTTCTTTGAGATCATTTATTATTTTTCTAAGCATACTTTTAAATTGTTTATCTGGCATTTTAAGCATTTGAGTATCTTTGATTTCAGTTGTTGAAGGGTTAAGATCATTAGGAGAATTCTCTTCATCCTGCTTTTTCATATTATGGTTCTAGGTTGGGTTTGAGCATTATTTAGTATGGTTACTCTTCCTCATTTATTTGGGGGTATTCTTGGTGAAGAGTCTTATTTTGAGATCTTGGTCTCCAGTTTTCGTCAGACTGTGCAAAACAATCTGATGCTATAGTAATAATTTCAAGCAAAGTCATATTTAACCTAATTTGGGGCCAGGTATTGCCTGCAGCCATGCCACTGTGGCAGCCAATCCTGTCAGATCTCAGAAGCTAAGCAGAGTTGGACCTGGTTAGTACTTGGATGGGAGACCACCTGGGAACACCAGATGCTGTAGGCTTGGGTGAAGGACCTGGCACCACACTCCCAAAAAACAATCAGCCATTGAAAACCCTATGGGCAGCAGAGAAGTACTAACAGTACTGTTTGGCCTATTGTACATAGGGTGATTATGAATCGGATGCTGACTTGACAGCACCCAATAACAACAACTTTGCTTAAGAGAATTGCCTACAGAAAGGAGTTGGTAGAAATAGTAATGTATAAGTTTAGGGTATAGATATTGATGGCAGAAAGAAATATAGGAGGGATAGTAGGGAATGGAAGTCCAAGGCATGATGTGGGGAGGAGGAGAGTTGAATTAGTAATAAGAAGAGGGGAAGATAGAAGAGTATTGGATAGTGAAAAAGAAGAGAATAGACAAAAATACTTCTGTTTATATACCATATAAGATGTACTTAACATGTTATTCACATATTATATGCTATTCACAGATTATAAAAAGCAACACCAATATAAACTTGTATGTTCACATTTCTCTGTCCCCCCCCAACTCCCCATTTAGTCAGTAGATTTGGAAAGTATTAAAAATGTTGTTATGAAATAACTAAGGATGAACTAAAGTAGGAAAGTGCTTGGAATAAGGGGGATAAATTTGGAAGACAGTGAGAAGAGGAAAACCACAATGAAGACAATAAAACAAAAAAAAATCTGAAAAGCAGAAGACTTCAACAGACAAAAATAGATACAAAGCAAACAAACTAGCAGTATAAAATAAAATAAATTTTTAAAAACCCACACATGCTACATGCATGTGCTACATGCTGGCTTTTCTTGTAGGCGTTTGGGAGTCTTTCAGCCAGGGCCTTTTCAGGAAATCTTACCTATCTGCTGGCTTCCTTCTCATGGAATTTGTAGTAGCCGAGGATGACTCTGTGAGGATCAGTCTTCCTAAGTGCGGCGGGAGCCTTCCCTCCGCCTTGGGCAAACACTCCCTTGTCTGCTTTCTTGAGGCTACTCTGGTTGTTGCAGGTACCAGGCTATTCAGGTTTTCCTGTCTGTTTCTCCCTGAGTGGCACAGAGATTGTGTGTTACCAGCTTCCCAACAGGTGGCACCAGTGGTGCAGAACTGTGTCCCAGGTCCCAGTCACTGGCGCCATTTAAGCTCAGCTGTCACAATATCCACCACTTTAGTGGAGGTCACAAAAGCATCTGCCCTCAGCAGACAGATGTGCCAGTGTTTTCCCCATCTCAGTTGTAGGCACAGAAGCAGGCACACTGAGGGAGCACTGGGGCTGCTTTCCAGCTCAGCAGAGTGCACTCACCATTAGCAGTGTGGAAGCCTCTGCTCTCTAAGGACTGCCCAGCGAATTGGCCTGTGCTCCTTCATGGTGCAACTTGGCTAGCTGACGTACAGCTTCCCAACTCCTCTATATGCACTCTGATCAGTAGACATGGTCTGCCAATGAGTGTCCATTCACCTTTGGCTATGGTGCCTATCTCTATCTCTATCTCTCCTGGGTTGGGGGATTCTTCCTCTGATGTGGCATGCAGCTGCAGCCGGTTCCACTTGCCTTTTCTCACTGGGTTATTTCTTGCCTTTTTGGTTGCTGTGGAAAAAAAAAATACCCCACTTTGCTGTGTTTCCACAGCTCCCCTGGACTTCTCTGCTCAGAATAGAGTCCACAGTATCCCAAGTTTTCCACTTTTGTTGGTGGTGGTTAGATTGGGGGCTGCTTCCATTCAGCCATCTAACCTCCTTCCTCTCTTAAGAGTGGGCTTTACCATTGCCTTTAAGGTCTCTTGATGATTAAGATTGTTTATGTACAGGTAAATATCATCATTTTACTGTCAATCCTGAAAGATAAGTTTTATGGGTATGCATGTTGTTATTGTTAGGTGTGGTTGAGTCATTTCTAACTCATAGCAACCCTCATAGGGTTTTCAATGGCTGATTGCTTCTGGAATGCTTTGGGAGTGGATTGCCATGTCCTTCTTCCATTTTTGCAGTGCTGAGGATTGAAGCCAGGTCCTCAGAGACTGCAGAGCAGCTCTCTACCAACTGAGCTAAACCCCAACACTCATGGGTATGTACAGGACAATCATAATTGTCTCTCAGTATCTCAAAGATATTATTCAGCAGTCTTCTGGTTTCTCATGTTGAGGAATTTTCTGTTAATCTAATTATTATCCGGTTTTTGTGGTCTGTGTTTTTTCTCTGGTTGTTTTATAGCTTTCTGTGGGTATTTGTCATTAAGCAGTTTTGCTCTGATCTTTGGGCATTAATTCCTTGAAAACTCATGGTGCTTAGGATCCATTGGAAACAAAGTTTCTTGTATCTGGGGGATTTGGAAAATCAGAGCCATTATATTTTCAAATGATATATCTCCTACATTTTTTCTGGGACTTACATACCTTTTAGACTTCTTCATTATTTGTTATGTATCTCTTAATTTTTTAAATATTTCAGCATCATTTCTTCAGCTGTGTTTCCTATGTCAGTATTTCTATCTTCAGCCTAGAAAGACTAAGCTAAGAGAAATTATTAAAATTTTTACCTTTTTTTTTCACTGAATTCTGAAATACGAATATATAATGGTTGGTATTCCTCTAAGATGGTTTTAAACTTTTCTTTTTTTAAAAACAGATTTTCTGTGACTTGAATACATATATGTTATGCACACTTTAAGTAAAACTTTTATGGGGATTTTTAACTAATAAGTGTGCTTCAACTTTGGTTTGTTTTGGAAGACTCTGACTACTTTCAATAGCTGTTAGAACATTTCTTGTCTGTTTTATTGTACTCTGTTGATTAATTTACAATACTTCATTGCAATTGCCTATTTTCTTCTGTATTAATCAAATACTAAGCTGCAAACTCAATGTTCATTTTCCACGCCATGGTAATTGGCAGGTAAATGGCAGCTTCCAGGAAGAGGCCTTGAGATCATACTACAGAAGCCAAAGATGCCCAGCAAGAGTCTCTTGGGATGCAGGACAGACTAAACTTTCGGTCTGCTCCCCTTCTATTTAAACCCTATCAGTAGACTGAGTCCTCCAAAGATGACAAATGTTTCAGTAAGGGGTCTGAACATGGCTGACTTCTCCTCCATCACAGAATAAGCCTTTATTTTTTTGTGTGCCACTGGAAGTTTTAAGGTTGTATCTTACTGGTGTTTGGTCTATCTTATCCTAATACTATTAGATAGAGATAAATATTACCATATTATTCCTAATTTATAAGCTAGGATACACCATTAAGCTAAATTATTTGCTCAGGACCTGTGTGTGTTGTAGCTATTTGATCTTCTCTTGAAATCCAGCTTTTACAGTTTCTGTGCCTCCTCTATGATTATGAGAGGAAGTGCCCTGATGATTTAGATGATGTTGATAAGGCCTTAGAAAGAAGAAAGTATCTATGAAAATAAATATTAGTGTAACACATATACACTTGATAAATTAATAGTGATCTTTACCTCAACTCTCAATGTCTCCATTTTATACAAACCTAGTAGTACTTTACTTTGGAAGAACGTTGTTAAAAATTACCAAAAAACTTTGCTTTTAAACACAAAATGACACTGTTGTTGTTATTATTAGGTGCCATCGAGTCGTGTCCGATTCATAGTGACCCTCATAGGGTTTTCAATGGCTGATTGTTTCGGGATTGCCCTGGGAGTAGATTGCCACATCCTCCTCCCATTTTTGAGGTGCTGGGAATAGAACTCGGGACCTCAGAGACTGCAGAGCCATGCTCTTCCAATTGAGCTAAAATCCATCTGAAAAATGACACTGTATAAGTGTCATATTGTTCACAGGTCAAGGAACCTGAAGATAGTGACATCATCATTACTGATTACAGTTACATTGTTGTTGTTGTTGTTGTTAGGTGCCATCAAGTCCCTTCCGATTCATGGTGACCCTCAGAGTTTTCAATGGCTGATTGTTTAGGGATTGCTTTGGGAGTGGACTGTCAGCTCCTACTCACATTAGAGTGGTATTAAGTCATTTGGATTTCTCAGCTGTTATCCTTTTTGTAAACATAATGACTCCAGGATTTCCCATGTGTTAAACTTACTTAGTTTTTGTTGTTGTTGTTACCTGCCCTTCAGTACCTGACTCATGGCGACCTTATGTACAACAAATGAAACACTGTTATGCTTCTCTGCTCTTCCTTAAATTTTCAATGGCTGATTGTTTTTTGGGGGGAGTGGGTTGCTGAATCCTTCTTCCAGGCCTACAGCACCTGGTGTTCCCAGGTGATCTCCCATATAAGTACTAACTAGGTCTGACCCTGCTTAGCTTCCAAGATCTGACAGGATCCGACATCACAGTGGTAAGGCTGCACACTACTTAGTTTTAGTGTCACCCTTAAAATGTTTTAACCTAGTCCAGGACTGTCATAAATAAATGAATCAATTAATACCTCCTTCCACCTAGGTCTTCTCTGTTTTCTACAGGGAAATTCTAGGCACTGCTACTAAGGGTTTTTAGCTTTGAGTTCTATAGATTTAGTCCTTTCAAGGTTTAAAAAGATATTTATGTTTTCACTAGTCTACATTCCTTTTCCAAAATAATTTTATTTCGCTTGAACATCTGTTAAGTGTTCTCATAATCACAGTTGGGCATTTGTTAGCACACTATCCAGATTTGCAAGCTCATCACTCTTAAATGCCAGATCTAACTGAGCCTTGCCCCTGTGCCCTCCGTTGTAGCCTGTGATAATTTTTACCAGCTGTATTGCCACAGTCCTTAACTGCTCAGCTCTTCAGCAATCCTCTAGTCTTCTCTCAAATTAATTGTACCCTAACAGACAAACAAATTTGATTCATTTTTTAAAATCATACAATGTATTCTTCCTTTTCCATTTCACCCCTCATGTTTCCTCATCTCTTGCATTTGATAATCAACTGCAGCAGCACTTTTTCAGGCAGGGTATCATTTCTCATTTCCTATCACTTCCTTTTCATTACTATGTCCACATGCCCTTCTGTTGTAAATATAAACCTGTTCTAAATAAGGCTTTGGTCACCATTCTAAACTTTGCTTAACAGGCATGATTTTAATGGGTTTAAGAAGAATCTTGAAAAAGAATATTTGTAAGTACGGCAACCATTTATGGACTAAGAACTTGATGCCAAATGAATTCTACTGGTAATGTAAAGATCTAACTGCATGTTGGTATACATTTGTCTATATTCATAATTTTGGGTCTTGGCAGTTCTTGGGGATTGAATCCAGGGCCTTGTACACACTTTGCATGTGCTTGTCCACTGAGCTGCACCTCCAGCTCATTTTTTATTTTTAGTTTTTATTTTGTGACAGGGTCTGGTTAAGTTGTGCAGGCTGCCTCTAGCCTTGAACATGAGATCCCCCTGGTTCTGCCTCCCAAATCACTGGGAAGATAGGTAGGCACTACTGTACATGGCTACATTTCTAAATCTGTATTGATTAAATTTTCTATGCTTGGTTTCATAAGGTAGAGATTTCTATAGTCATAATTTTAGACAAGTGATATGTCTAGTTTTATAGGAAAATCTCTACCTTCAAGAAGTTTATAATCAGGGTACACTTTCTTTTTTTCCTCTCAGTACTGGAGGTTCAAACCTAAGACCTCACACATGCTAGCAGGTACTCTACCACTGAGTGGGGGACCTCTAGTCCCTTTTACATTTTTTATTTTGAGACAGGCTCTCACTAAGTTGCACCAGCTGGCCTCAAACTTACCATTCTGCTTCTCCAGGCTCCCAAGTCATTGGAATTACAGGTGTGCACCATGAGACCCAGATATACTTTCCAACATTACTTTTATAACTCAAAATAAAATTAAAATACATTATATTTTTAGTATTAATAGACTAAAAACTCTGAATAATTTTAGAACTATCCTTACAAAATATCCTTGTTTCTCCTTGTTACGAGGTTACTTTGCTAAAGCATGACTTGAATTATTGGTTAGAAGTCCTTGAACAGTGCCTCAAGTAGAGAGTATTTGAACTATCTTTGTGAGAATTTGCTGACATATACTTCCATAATCTTTTCATGTAATGAAGGAAAATGGTTCTGTCAGATAAAGGCCCACATCAGAAGTCCACCATCCCTCTTGCTGTTGTTACGTGCCGTCCAGTCGGTATCCGATTCATAGCGACCCTCATAGGGTTTTCAATGGCTTACTATTTCAGGATTGCCTTGGGAGTGGATTGCCAGGCCCTTCTCCCCCATCCCTCTTACAGGGCTATATTTCATTGTTTTGAAATTTTAAGGAAAGTTAAGGTGTCTGTTGTTTCCACCCATTTCCTGTTCCTGTGACTAGGTTCTGAGTGTTGATTAGGGTGACAACATAAGCAAAAAGCAGGATTGGTGATGTAGTCTATAGTCTACTGTAGCCTTAAGGGCATATTAGAGAAATCCCAAAGAGACCAGATTTCTTTTGTAATCTTTCTGTACATCCTTCTCAAATTATTTTAAAATTATCCGTAGCAAAGTGTACAATCAAGAAAAAGAGACACACATATAGTGGATACTTACTTTGTTGTTGTTAAGTGCCATCAAGTGCGGTCTGACTCATAGCAACCCTAGGTACAACAGAACTAAATGCTCCCTGACACTGGGCCATGCCTCGCACTGTGTCAGTACTTCTCTGCTATTCATAGGGTTTGGCTGATTGTTTCAGGAGTGGGCTGCCAGGTCCTTCTTCCAATCGAGTAGTATTCTCAGGCCATCTCCCACTCAAGGACTAACCAAGCATGACACTGTTTACCTTTGGAGATCAGACAGGATTGGACACCAGGGTGGCATGGCTGTAAATAATAGATACTTATACCTGCTGGTATCTTTGCAGATAAAGTAGGTAATGATTTGAAAAGTAAGGAGAAATTCCTTTGGAGTGTAACTAACAGAACATACTGGCAGCAAAATGCTTCCAAAAGTGTGTATTTAGCTTATTATTTTGTTTATCAAATACTTGATCATTACTGTGCATAAGCCCCTGTGTCAGGTGGAGGTAAATGAAACTCCTTCTCCCCGTAAGGGGTTTGGCAGGGCAATGTGGCAGCTGTAGGAAAGGCCACTCTTCCAAGCCGGATGTTGTAAACTCCCATGGGGGAGTGGGGAAAGGGCAGGAGGAACCACTGCTAGTATGAGCTGATGGTAGAAAGAATTTTCAGAAGGCTTTTGTATGGTGTTTTAGATTTGATACAGAGATAAGATGAAAATTCATGTACAAAGTCACAAACGTGGAAAAGCAAATGTTTTCCCGCAAGGAACTAAATTCAGTTGTTCAAAAGGAATGGAACTTCTGTGTGACCCTGACAGATTCAATCAACTTACTTCCATTCCATCATTAGCCCCTTAAAATAATAGAAAGGGGACACTTTAAAAGAGCATATATCCAAAAAGCATGAGAATGACAGAAAGCAACAAGTTTGGAAGCTCTACAGCTTCCAGGTGAGAAACTGAGGTAGCAAATCAAAGAAACTTGAAACTAATGTGCAGTAAATGGTAAGAAGACATTTGAAGCAAGCCTCTAATACAAAGGAAAAGACCAAAGCAAACACTTTTTAAAGAATCTATGCAACGAGCAAACTAAAACTTGGAAAATATGAATATTCTTTGAGAAACTATAAAAAATATCAGCCTTGAAACATGAAAGGAAAGATGTAAAACACACCTTAAAAGTTCTCTGGGAGCGAGAGTCCTCTGAGACGATGATGCAAAGGTCCACGGGATCTGCCTTACCCTTAGCCCTGAATTCCAGGTTATTGAGAAACCCTGAGGCATGGGGCTCAGGTGTCGCCACTCTGAGGGGGCTCACCTGAGGATGGGGATTCTGGCAACAGCCAGAGGAGAAGAGGCGGAGTTAGGATAAAACTGAGATAGAGGAGGCCAGGAGTGTGGAAGTCCAGAAGGGTGGGAGGAGATAAGGATAGATTTCAGAGTTCCTGCAAGGGAAATTCATCAGGGAATGGGAAAGAATTGATAGGAAACAGAGGCAAAGGGAGTTAAAATACTGAGAGGCATTAAGATTTGAGTTGATTTCCACTTTAAGTCTTTTGCATATGAGGTGCTGGTGGAATTGCCTCATGGAGATGTTACCAAGCATTGCAGAGGCACTTGGTCTCAGAGTCCATGGCGAGCTGGGAGAGAGCAGTGTGCATGGAATGTGCAGGTGAGAGCCCCTGGGAACCAGTGTAAGAGGAGCCCGCAGCTACTGGAACCACCCAGGCTCCATGGCTGGCAGAGTGAGCTCAGGGATGTTGTATGAAAAAAGAGAAGAATTTCTGTCTACTTGTGTTTTCCAGTTGGGCAGCAGAGAGCATCCTATTTTTCAGGAGAGTTTTATAAAATTCTTCCAGGGTTGTTTTTTATGAATCTTCATAGGGAACAAGCTTGCTTTTTAAGACACACACACTGCCCACATTACAAACAAACAAACAAAACCCCCAAACACTAAATAGCGTGTGTACTTTAAAACCAGATGTATATATTACTGATACTAACTAGTTTGCCTGCAGCCTTAGCACTGTGGCATCCGATCCCATCAGATCTCAGAAGCTAAGCAGGCCTGGGCCTGGTTAGTACTTGGATGGGAGACCACCTGGGAACACTAGGTTCTGTAGGCTTGGGAGAAGGACCTGGTAACCCACTCCCAAAAATCAATCTGCCAATGAAAACCCTAGGAACAGCAGAGAAGCACTGACAATAGTGTTTCACCTGTTGTATGTAGGGTTGCTATGAGTCAGACACCAACTCGAGGGCACCTAACAACAACTAGTTTGGGGTTAGTTTCTATATCCTAGACAAATAGTTAAATGTAAGTACTTGGCATTTAGCTAGTTTATTGGTTAGATTAAATAAAAATCTTTTAGATGTTTTCAGGAATCATCATATACATATAGTGGAAAAAACACCTAAATTTACTCTTTATTTTTCTGGTTCTCTCATTAAGTGCTCAGTTTCCATTAGCAAAAACAGTTGAAATCATTGAATTTCAAATCATCTGGGTTCCGTCACATGTGCTCTTGTTATCTACATGTTGTAGAGGTGGATGGAACCATTTTTGGTAAGAGTATTTTTTTTAAGGTACTCATAAAGATAGATTTAAGTAAACTTTCCCAGAGCCAGTGTCAGACAGGCCTCCACCTGACAGGCTCTCTTTAAACCCCAGCCCAACACTGCCTCCAGGAAGCTCTATGATACTACCAATGAAAGTTGCAACCCCAGCAATGGGCAAAAAGGCAGCTCTAGCAGAGAAAATTGGTTTAAATATTTACCCCAAAAGTCTCTAAATATGTTCCTTTGATAAAGAACTCCTTTTTTAGGTGTACCCATAAGTCAGAAATATTTAAAAGGTAAATGATAGGCATGTGTGTGATTTTGGCAATTGAGGAATTGTTTTCATATGGCTTCGGTTCTGATGTATTTTGATCATTGTGGTAACGCTGTCAAGATTTTTGTCTGTATTTTTAGCAATGTTCAAATAACGGCATGGGAGGAAAGTCAGAGTGTTCCATCTCCAGGATGGTCAGCTTGTCCCTCTGTCATGGTTTGATCTCTCATCTGTTGCCTGACTGTATCCCATCTAACCTTTCACCTCCAGGCTGGTTAAAGGGTTCCATCTCGATTGCATTCAGTTAGGGCTTTTCAGACTTAACAGTTTTTTTCAGGTTTCTTGTCTCCAGTTAGAAACACAATCAGATGATAAATCCTTCAAGTTTTATAAATACTTGTAGAACTTATTTAATTAGTGGGAATTAATTGCTCTTAATATGACTTGGGGGCTAGGATTGAACTCAGTTGGTAGGGTGCCGCTCTGCAGTCTCTGAGGTCCTGGGTTTGATTTCCAGCACCGCAAAAATGGGAGAAGGACTAAGCAATCCCGAAACAATCAGCCATTGAAAACCCTTTGAGGGTCACTATGAGTCAGACATGACTTGACAGCACCTAATAACAACAACAACACGACTTGACACCTCGTTTTGTACTTTTATTTTTAGTGCCATCAAAATGTAATATTTTCATCTCATGTATCAGTGTCCCCTAGTAGATGAGATGTCTTTAAAGTTAAGACCTGTCCCTTGTCTATCTTTGTTTGGTTCATATTCCTTATGGCACTGGGCACATAGCAGGCTTCAGGGTTTACCCAACTACTGTGTCCTGAAGATTTGTGCCCCATCCTTGGCCCTGTATTTTCAAGTTAAAATCAAATCCTAACTTCTCAGGTGGTCTTTGGGAGACGATTAGACGTGAGGGGAGAGCCCCACAGTTGTATTATTGTCTTCAGTCAAGGGACCTAGAGGTTTGGTTCACCCATTCTACCATGTGAGGACCCAGAGAGAAGGTACCATCTGTGAACCAAAAATCGGCCCTTGCCAGCCACTGAATCAGCCCATATCTTAATTTGGAACTTTCCAGATTCTAGATCTATGAGAAATTGCTGCTGTTTAAGTTTGTGGTATTTTGTTCTAGCATCCTTAGAGATTAAGTTACCAACTCTAATCAACAGTCTACATTTGACCTCTGTGCTCACCTACCAGTGGTCAAAACATTTCAGACTCTGGCAAAGGTCATTGGCTAGATGTTAGAGATATATGCCTACCCAGTGTTAAATGTAACCAATTTTATGTAATACATACATCAAAATTACATACGCTATTCAAAAGGCTAAGTGCCATTTGATAGGTATGTGCATGAGGATTATGGGCATAACTAATTTTGATAAATAATGTTTTTCAATGTCTGTTATATTAGTGATGTTTCTCTTCATTTCTGAGTAATTGTGAAAGCAGATCTTGTATATTAACTTTGTCTTTGCCTATTAAACTTTCTACCATCAGTCTATATGAATATTCATATATGTTAACATTATAAAGATCCTTAGAAATCACATAGCTCACCTGTCATCATTTTAAGAGATAAGGAAACAGATAAGGTACAGAGAAGTTACAGGACTCATGTAAAGTTCCTACAAATTTGGCTTATTATTACTGTATGACCTAGATGGATATGAATATCATTGGGACTGAATCCTACATAATTTAGAAATCCCCCTTTAAGAAAAAATATAAAATTAGGTAAGAAACCTAATATTGATTTAGAATAATAAAATAAGATGACAAATACCACAATATAGCAAAATACAGGAAATATTAAACTATCTCATAGACATTTACTGTACGTTGTTCTCTATTTATTAGATGCATATTACTTGAGCTTCTCTTCATGAAAACAATTCTGTAATGTCAGTTTTTATTTAAAATCAAGAAAGAAATTCAGATTCTCTGTAGCATAGTTGATGAAAACTCAGTTTTAATTATCGATAGTTTAGAAAAGGTTCTTTCACCTTACCAATGCATTAGTGGTACTTGCTCTGTCATATAGACCTTTAGGAAATTTCTCTCTTGATGCCTCTCAGCAGAGGGGCCTCTGACCCCCATCATTTACAGTGAGCTGGCTGTGGCCCTGGGTCATTGTGGTCCTCAAAGCAGAGAAATGATCAGTGACCCTTTTGTATATTCCTGAGATCAAAGGTAGCATCCAGATACTAGCGCACAGGCCCACAGGGGCACAGTGCTGACTGCCCACTGCCCTTCTGTCTACCCAGGCTCTGAGTGCATAGGTGGCCAGGCTCCCTCCACTAGGTAGCTGGCTGACTCTGTGCATCCAGAGAGGGGCATGGGGGATCTGGAAGAAGCCCAGGTAAGCAGGAGACCAGTCTTAGCCTCTGCCTGTGGCACTTCCTGTGCCAAAAGACATGTTGTTTTCTGTTGACTAGGAAGTAAAACTTCCTCATTGACCTGCTACGTCCTCAGGTAAAGCTGATGGCAGCAAACACTAAGTTAGTGTTGTATTTCCTGTGCGCGCAAGCCCCATCTTCCTGCGGTTATAACAAGCTAGCATTAAGTAAGCCATACTACTTTTTGGTGCAGCTGTACCACTGTGGTGTCTGATCCCTTCAGATCTTGGAAGCCAAGCAGGGTCAGGCCTGGTTTGTACTTGGATGGTAGGCTTGGGAGAAGGACCTGGCATCTCACTCCCCAAAATAAATCTGCCATTAAAAAGCCTATGAGTAGGGTTTGCACAAGTAGTTTTTATCTGTTGTATGCAGGGTCTCTATGAGTTGGACACTCACTCGATGGAACCTAACAACTTTTTGGCTCAGTGACCTGCTGTGCATTTGCACAGATGCTGATCTCTAAGTATCTCTTGAATATTTCAGTATCTGCCTCACTTGGTTTTCTCTTGCCCACACATCATCATTATGTCTTTTTCCACATCTGGACACAATGTCGTCCATGTGGCTAGCAGGCCTCTGCCATGCATCCTGTTACATCCTGCACCAACTCTGTGGTGTGGCTTTTCAGCTCCCTCAGTCTGGGCCAGCTTCCGAGGTTGGCCATGTGAGTGGACGCTCTGAGTGTTGATGGGATCCCCTCAGCCAGTGCCATTTCCCACAGTGTTCTCATTCTGCACCCCACACTTCCCACCATGCCCTCCCAAATCCACTAAGCATTAGACCAGGCCATGCTGCGTGCGCTTCCAGAGCCCACAGAGACGTCAGTGAGATATTGGTTTGGGTTGTGGTAGATTTTTTTTATTATTGCTATTGCTATTATTATTTGTTCTCTTTTAATCATACCTTCCTATATGTGAGCTGTAGGTAAAATCAACAAAGCAAAACCCTTGAGTCCTTGGATTTATTATTTTGATGCATGTGGTTTCCTAAGGAAGTATTTTACTTTGTACTATTGGGACTGAAGTTTTGTGTTAGCATATTCTGAAGCATCCTGAGGAAGAATGCCTTATTAATGAATCCTGTCATCCAAGAACAACTTACCTGAACCTACATTCACTGCAGTCACCTTCAACAAGTGAAAAATAAGGGGAATGCCTCCCTTGCCACTCTTTTTCTTCCTTCCTTCCTTTCTCCCCTCCTTCCTCTCCTCCCTCTGTCCTCTCTTCCTCTCTATGCCTCTCTCCCTTCATTTTCCCCTCCCTCCCTCCCTCCTTTCCTTCCTTCCTTCCTTCCTCCATCTCACTCCCCCTCTCTTCCTTTCATCATACATATAGAGTAAGCACATCCTTCAGTCCATATGCTGTTTGGGCCCCACATATATGGTCAGGAGCCGACATTCCACACCAGACCTCACAGAACACCATCTGCACCTGTAAAACATGCATCTGCAATAGCTGCAAGCTGACAGTGCTGCAGTGCACTATGGATAAAGTGTTCCAGTAGCTCGGGAGAGGAAATGGGTGTGAGGCTTTGGTGGCACCATGATACATGGTGCAAAAGCTGTGCTGAATCTAAAGGAAAAGCAATGGTCTTGGTGCTGCTTCTGATTGGCCTTCAGTAGATGAGTTCGTGCCTTGTCAACAGAATGTTATGGATAGAAAGGGGGACTTGTACTTCCTCTTATTTTAAATACACTGTCTGGGGAACTGCTTTGGTTCAGTATGCCTTACAAGCCTAAAGAGCATCTACTTAGTTTTTATATGGTGTATGTATTTTTAGTTATTTAACAAATACTTTTAAAGCATTAGAACCTGTCAGGTACTGTTTACATTGTTTTACAAGACATCTGTCAGGCAGATGTTTTACAAATATTAACTCATTTTATTTGTATATAGTTTAGTTACATTATGGGTAAAAATAATTCAATACAAACTTGGAGGTCCAGGTGAATACCTTTCTCTCTCTCTCTCTCTCTCTCTCTGCCTTTATAGAATCAAGTTTGTAATACGTTGTTTAACATGTTTCTAGTTAAAATGTACAAACTCAAGGAAATCTAAATAGTGAATATTCAAATTTATTACATTTCCCCAACAAAATGCATTTTCTTGCCTCCGTCTCTGCAACAAGACTGTTGATTTCCTTCTGAGGAACTCCTTGTTCCTAGTGTGAATTATACCTGTGGAATAGTGTGCCTCAGAGCCTCCCAGCAAGCCTGCAGTGGAAATGCTCAGGGGGTTCCTGCTCAAGTGACCCCGGGGATCCCAACACTACTATAAAACAGAAAAGATTCTACATCTTGAAAGGCATGGGCTTTATTATAAATATTGAGTTGATCTGATTACAAGGAATTTTATTGAAAATATGATCTAATAATTACCCTCTTGATAATAAATGTGTATCTGTCTTCTGCAACTAAACTGTGTTGTTAGGTGCTAGCGAGTCTGTATCTGACTCATAGTGACCCTACATACGACAGACAGACAAAATGTTATTGTCAGTGATTCTCTGCTATTCATAGTGCTTCCAATGGTGGATTGATTTTTGGGAGTGGGTTGCCATGTCCTCCCAAGTCTACAGTATCTGGTGTTCCCAAGTGGTTGCTCATCCAAGTACTAATCAGGCCCCACCCTTCTTAGCTTCCGAGATCTGATAGGATTGTAAGCCACAGAACTACAGTGGCAAGCCAAGTAAACTATGGAGGGGGAGAAAATTTGTTGTTTCTTTTTTGGAGGCTAGGCTTGCTTGAGTCCTCTGATCCTTCCTGCTTTGCTATTGACCCCTTTCTAACACTGTAACAACTTCATCCAAACTTTGCAATTTTAAGTCATCTAAAATAATGTGACAATAGACAGAGCTTGACACGTGGAAGGGAACGGATAGTCATAGGCAAGACCAGTCCTCCTTCCCTTAGAATAAGTATTGAGTACTTATTTTTTTCCATTTTTTTCTTTATTAGTAAATGATGATGTACAGAGTAATACAGCATTGGCTTTTTCCATTACGCATCCTTTATATCACTTCTATCAACACTTTCATCACAAAGTTTGTGGAGCCTTATGGCTGGTATGTAATTAAACTCTGATACTTATTTGAGTTATCTTCCCCTATTTTTCCAACATACTCATGAAGTTGTTTACATTAAGCTTGACCTCTTCCCCTTCATCCCCCTCAGACCCTCCACCCCATCCCATCTTCTTCAGTCTTCGTTTCCTTCTGCTAGATTCCTCCCTCCTTTTTTCCACTCCTTTTGTTGTCCCTCTACACTGAGTTTAGCTGTGCAATTTTTATAAATCAATTTATGAATAGGATTTTTTTCCTTTAAGTATGGTTCAGCTACCACATATGAGTGAGAACATATGGTATTTCTCTCTTTGGGCTTTTGTTCATTTGCTTAAGATGATGTTCTCCAATTCCATCCATTTTGCTGCAAATGACATTATTTCTTTTTTTTTTTTATTGCTGAGCATTCTTCCACTGTGCATATGTACCACAAATTTTTTATCTATTCTTCTGTTGATGGGCACCTTGGTTGGTTCCATATCCTTGCTATTGTGAAAAGTACTGCATTGAATATGGAGATGGAGGTGTCTCTATGGTATGATGACTCGTCTCCCTTTGGGTATATTCTCAGTAGTGGTATAGCTGGGTCATATGGCAGTTCTATTCTTAGTTTTCTCCATATTGATTTCCAAAGTGGTTGAACCAATTTACAGTCCCACCAACAGAGTAAGAGGGTTCATTTTTCTCCACAGCCTTGCCAGCACTTGTTATTATTTGTTTTATTGATCTTGGCCATTCTTACTGGAGTTAGGTGGAATCTCAGAGTTGTTTTTATTTGCATTTTTGTAACAGCTAGGGATACTGAGATGCCCATCCAATAATGAATATTAATGCCACTCGAAGACAATATAGTCCATTTTTGGTCAAGATGGAACACCAGGAATTGGATTCCTCCTTCTGCCTGAAACAACTTTGGATAAGATGTTTGAGTCAATTAATACCCCTCAAGCCATTGGCCACCAAGCAACAAAGGGCAGTAATCTGGATGAAGCAAGACCTACAATTGTCTTAGTTAGTTGATTGGAGCAAGATGTTAGGGGTAAAAGCTCTGCAGAGCCCAGCCCAGCTATTTCCTTAGGTTAGGAGGTAGAGTTAAGAACTCAAGGGATTGAAGTGAGCCACTCCACAGGAGGAAGTATGGGAGAGGAGAGAGATCCACAGAGTGTTCTGGAGGTCTGCAGAGACCCCCTCAGTTGTCGAGTGATATCCAATACATGCATTTAAGGGAACTGCCAGTGATAAGGGAAAGGAGACCTGACATTGAGAAATGGAAAAGCTGCTAAGGCTCAATAAGAACAGAAATAGTTCCTGTTCCCAGTAGCCAGAGTGGAAAAAATCTAATGGTTTGAGGGACATTGGCCTGAGGACTAAGAATGGTCTTCTCACACTAGCAGGGAAAATGAATGCTAATCAAAATGCTGATTTAGAACCACTTAATACAGCTTGAAAGACCTGAAGGGTTAAATTAATCCCAAATATCTCAAAGGATTAAACCGTGTCCCAGGCAAATCTCAAGACTATTTATAGGCATCCTAAACTTTTCAGCATACAAAAAGTAATGTCAAGCCACAAATAAAAGATAATCAGACATGCAAAGAAGCAGAGAAATATACCATAAAATAAAGATAAAAATTAGTCTTTTGAAAATGACTCAGAAATGACACAAATAATAGAAGTAGGATATTAAAACAGCACCCAGGTAGCAAGAGGTAATGTGTGTTAGTAAAGGCATGTTGTTGTTGTTAGGTGCCATTGAGTCAGGTCTGACTCATAGTGACCCTGTACAACTTAATGAAACACTCTCCAATTCTGTGCCAGGCACACGATCTTATTTATAAGTCCATTGTTGCAGACACTATGTCAATCCATTTGTTGTTGTTGTGTGCCGTGGAGTCGAGTCCAACTCATAGCGACCCTCATAGGGTTTTCAATGGCTGACTGTTCTGGGATTGCCATGGGAGTGGGTTGCCACATCCTTCTCCCATTTTGCGGTGCTGGGAATTGAACTCAGGACCTCAGAGACTGCAGAGCAGCGCTCTGCCAACTGAGCTAAATCCCAGCCCCATGTCAATCCATTTAGTTGAGGGTTTTCCTTTTTTTTTTTTTCCTGACCTGCCACTCTCCTGCCAAACATGTCCTTCTCAAGGGATTGGTCCCTCCTGACTACATGTCCAAGATAGGTAAGATGTAGTCTAGCCATCCCTGCTTCCAAGGAGCACTCTGGTTGCACTTCTTTAGGACATATCTGCTTGTTCCTTTTGCAGCCCCTGGTATATTCAATATTTCTCTCCAGTACCATCATTCAAAAACATTAACTCTTCTGTCTCCCTTATTCAATGTCCAGCTTTCATAACCATATGATGTGACTGAAAATGCCATGGCATGAGTTGGGCTCACTGTCATCTTCCATGTGACATCTTTACTTTTCAATACTTTAGTGAGGTCATTTGCCACAGCTTTTCCCAATGGAATGAGTCTTGATTTCTTAACTGCTGCTTTCACTGGTGTTGATTGTAGGACCAAGTAAAGCAAAATCTTGGACAACCTCAATCTTTTTACCATTTATCATGAAGTTGCTTACTGACCTAGTTGTAAGGATTTTTATTTTGTTAATGTGGAGACGCAATCCATACTAAAGGCTGTGTTCTTTGATCTTCATCAGTAAATGTTTCATTCAAATCTTCACTATCAGCTGGCAGTTGTCATCTGCATAACAAAGGTTGTTAATAAGTCTTCTTCAAATCCTGATGCCACATTCTTCTGCATAAAGCCCAGCTTCTTGAATTATTTGCTCAGCATAGAAGTTGAAGAGGTACAGTAAAAGGATACAGCCCTGACACACACCTTTCTTGACTTTAAACCAGGAAGCGTTTCCTTGTTCTGTTTGAACGACTGCCTCCTGGTCTATGTACAGAACCCTCATGAGCACAATTAGGTGCTCCAGTATTCCCATTCTTCATAGTATTATCCATAATTTCTTATGATCCATGTAGTTAAATGCCTTTGCATAGTCTATAAAACATGGATAGACACCTTTTGGTATTCTCTGCTTTTGGCTAATATCCATCTGATAACAGCAATGATGTCCCTAGTTCCATTCTCTTCTGAATCTGACTTGATGGTTCATCAGGTCCCTTTCTATATGCTGTTGTAGTTGCCTTTGAATGATGTTTAGTAAGATTTTTTCTAGTATGTGATATTAATGATATTGTTCCATAGTTCCCACTTTTGTTTGGATCCCCTTTCTTGGGAATAGGCTCAAATATGGATCTCTAGTAAATCCACAGGAGATATAAAAAGACCCAAATCAATTTTTAGAGAGGGAAACTATGAAGTCCAAAATGAAAAACCTACTGTTTGGAATTAATAGCAGATTGGACATTGCAGAATAAAAGATAAGTGAACTTGTAGGCAGGAATAGAAACTATGCAAAAGAAACAAAGAGAAAAAAGAATTAAGAAGAAAATTAACATTAATGAACTGTGAGACAGATAGAAGTGACTAAGTATATGTGTAATTCACTTAAAGACTGGTATATAAATGATTGAAAATACAATAATTGAACTATATCTAAAACACAAATCTAATAAGTTTAGTAAAACCAAAACAAAAGAAATATAAAGAAAACTACACCAAGGCCCTTCATAATCAAATCACTTTAGGATAAAGTCTTAAAATCATATATAGAGAAAAATGACACATAGCAGAGAAAAGATGATGAGTGGATTATCAGATTTCTTGTGGGGGAAAAATGCAAGCAATAGAGGGACCTGTTTAAACACCCACACACACCCTTAAATCTTTACCCTGAAAAATATTTTCAAAAATTAAAGTAAAATACTTGTTTTTCCCCAGACATATATAAGTTGAAAAACTTTCTCACTGACATTCACTAAACAAATATTAAATGAGGTCCTTCAAACAGAAGGAAAATGAAACCAAACAAAAACCTGATATACACAGAAGAATGAAGAGACCAGAAATTCAAACTGTAAAGTATTTTTCTATTATTCTAGCTAATGTCTAATGTTTTTAATTTAAAGCTTTAAAATTAATCTACTGTTTAGATTTTGGAAACCATGTGGTAGTGTAATAACATGTAGAAGTAAATTCTCTGGCTACACTAGCATAAAGATCTAAACAGGGGAAGAGGAAATATGCTGTTGTAAGGTTTTTGACTTCTGTGCATTATGAGTAGCATACTGTCACTTGAAAGTGGACAATGATAAATTAATAATTTTTACTCTAAATCCTAAAGTAACCACTAAAATAACAACAAATAGCTAAAAAGCCAAAAAACGATTACAAAACACATTACAAATCATAATAATCATCATAATTATCAGCATAATCATCAATATTCATAACAATCATAATTTTTACTCTTAATCCTGAAGTAACCACTAAAATAACAACAGCTAAAAAGCCAAAAAAATGATAACAAAATAATCATAAAAATTCTCAAGCAATTCAAAGTAATGCAGGAAAAGGAAAAGGAACAAAGTGGAAGTAAAACAAAATAGTACTATGTACATTTGAACCTCGCCATATCATTTATCATATTAAATACAAATCACCTATGAAAGGACAGCAATTGCCAGATTGGATTTAAAGGCAAGATCTAAACATATTCTGCCTAAAATAAGCCCATTTGAAACAAAGACACATGTATATTAAAATTTAAATGACACAACATGCAAACACTAATCAAAGATGTGATGTCAAATGAATATCAAAGTACATTTCAGAACAGAGACTAATATGATTAAGTGATCATTTCACAGTAAGAAAGGGACCAGTTTATCAAGAAGATATAACAGTTCTTAACACTAAGCAATAACTGGCAAAATATCATGGGGAAATAGATAAATCTACAATGATTGAGATTTTGACAGCTATTCCTCAACAATTAAACAAGTAGACAGAAAAATCATCAGGATATAGGCAACATGAACAATGCTTACAACTAGCTTTAACTAATTGTCTTCTAGATCATTCCAACAAACAGCGATATATACACATTTTTAAGAGTGAATATGGAACATTTACCCAGATAAGCCATACCCTATGCCAAGTCAGTTGTTCATCAACAAATGAATGGCTAAGAAAGGGTATAAGAACAGCAAAAACATTATTGTAAGTGCAATTGGTGCTGAACTAGGAATAAAGCATAAACAAATATAAAAGAAAAAAACCAATTAGTATAACAAACATTCACTATTGCAAAAGACTTGGAACATTTGCTGATTCAAACAATTTTATCACACTTTCATTATCCTTAAATGGGGCATAAGTCAGGCCATATTTTACAGAACAATATGTAAACAATGGAATTAATCAGCGATTACTGCTAAGAAATTCAAATTTTTGATTATTTCCTCTTTGTAAAACATAGCATTTTGTCCAGTAGTCAATTTTCAATGCCATATGCTTTACAAAGTTAAAGTAATTATACCAATACTTAATTTCACTGGCATTGTTTGTGCATTTCTGTGGTTTATTTAGAATATTTGATTATGCAACTTTGCTGAGTTACCAACTTTAGGAAGGTTTCAGGAAAAAAAATAGTGTTCCAGAAACATAAACCAAATCACTTAATTTAGAGACTTTTATCCCAAAGTCTGTGAAAATAAATTATTTTTGTAAAATGCTTTCATGGAAGCAAAATTTTAAGAAAAATTATATTACACATTAATTTTAATGGTACTGTTGAGAGCTATAAAGTATTTTACCTAAGTAATCCTCACCACTTTGTGAGAGAGGTATTATTATCTCAGTTTTACAGTTGAGCAAACTCGAGCTCATGTTTTAATAGCCTGTCAAAAGTCACATCATCACAAAGCGGCTTTAGGATCTTCAAAGCCTATGTCCACTATTTTTGCCACTGATTTACACTGAAAGTTAGAAGAAACAAAAATCATTCCAATTCACTCCCAGAAATAACCACATTGAGTTATTTTTCCTTTTGGTGATTATGATGTGTTAGAAACAAGCCAATGAACTTTTGCTGCCATGAACAATTGAACGGATAAAGAAGGGGACGGGAAGTAAGACATAGTTGATTAATAGAGGATGGGAAAATTAAAGTTTGCATATTTTGACCAGAAAATATACTTGCTGAAAATAAAATTGAGGGCACTTGAGCCAATATAATTCACAATTGCAAAACAGCACCATACCACTAAGATAAATGTGTCCAATTTCTTGCCAGCCATTGATTGGGAAAATGAATGATCATTTTGTTGTTGTTGTTGTTGGGTGCCGTCGAGTCGGTATGCGACTCATAGCGACCCTCATAGGGTTTTCAATGATTGACTGTCTCGGGATTGCTTGGGAGTGGATTGCCAGGCCCTTCTCCCAATGATCATTTTAGACTATACAGAAATTTACTCTTCATATTTTGTAAGCATTCTACCATAAATTCTTAATTCTCTCTCCCACCCTTCCCCACCTTCCTTTCTCTCTCTTTTCTACACATACACATATGCTACTGATACTATTAGTAAAATGAAATCACTATATCTGCTGGTGTTCATTCATCATTATGTATTGGCACCTTTTTCTCTGCCAGTAATTACTTTACCTTATAATGTTATGCTGCTTTAAATTCTACTTTTAAGGCCATGATTTATTTAACCTATATCTTCTTGGAAGTCATTTAATTTTTTTGCATTTAGAAACGTGCTAAGATTATTCCACTTTCATCTCTGTGAACTTTTTAATTATCTCATTAGTATAAATTTGTGGAAGTATAATTTCTGGATCAAAGGATATTAGCATGATAGATTTTAAAATCTGTTATCAAACTTCCCTTTAGAAAGACTGTACTTGATGTAGAATCCATCTAACCGACTATATGTGTTTCGTTTATACTCTTGTCACCAGATGGCATTTTTAATGCATTTTTAACAACTGGCTGGAAGATAATTACACCTCCATGTTTTCGTGTGTATTGAATATAAGGCAGCTACCTTTTCATAAGCCTTGTTGCCATGTTTAATACATTTTACTCTATTATAAATTTAAAATTAATTGGTTAAGTTCCTTAGACATTTCCTTAGTTTGATTACAATTGTATAATCTTTCCACAGAAAAATAAGATGAAATATTGAGGAACAAGAGATTTTCATTTCCTCATCTTTTTTTTTTTTTTTTTTTGTGTGGTACTGGGGATTGAACCCAGGGCCTCGCATTTGCATGCTCTGCAAGAGCTGGACCACTGAGCTGCACCCCCAGCCCATTATTTTTTACTTTTTGAGACAGAATCTCGCTAAATTACACAGACTGCCTCTGGTCTCGAACTTGCGATCCTCCTGCCTCTGCCTCCAGAGCTGCTGGGATTACAGGCGTGCGCCACCACGCCTGACGCCATTTCCTCATCTTTTTTGATATCCTTCACTGGGGCTTTGTTTTCTTCCATTCACAGTATGGCAGGAAGTCCCCAAAACTCCCTTTTCTCCTTTCTGCATGCAGTTCCACCTTCCCCTTCAGTTAAGCAAGGCCCCATCACTAAGTTCTAGATGATTAACATCAACCATGGTTGTCCTGTGCCCATTTATCCATTTCATCTCTTGAGTGGAACAGTCTGTGAGGACCCAGAGGTTGGCAGAGCTACAGGAAGAAGGCGTTACATCACAGGTCACTAGCCAAGGAAGAACATCTGTGTGCCTTGGGTGATCCAAAAATAAGCTTTTATTATCTTAAGCCTCTAAGGTTACTGTTTATTTTGAGTGCCACAGTACATAGTGCCTTTCTGATAGAAATTTAGAATTTGGTTTTAGGAGTAGGGGGCTATCATAATACAAACCTAAAACAAGAGGGCAGGGAGGCTTTGAGAAAACAAAAAGGACTGAATAATGTCAATGCTCTATGAAATAACTTTTTAAATGTCAACTATGGCAATTAGAACAAGTGTACAAAAGCCAACATATGACCTTGAGTATATCCCACCTGAATTCAGAGAACACCTCAAGAACAGGTTTGATGTATTAGACACCTATGATCAAAGACCAGAGGAGTTATGACATGACATCAAAGACATCATTCCTGAGGAAAGCAGAGTTCTTAAAAAGACAGGAAAAAAAAAAAAAAAGACCAAATCATATGTCAAAAAAGACTAGAGCCTAAACCAGATTATATACATGATTTTCCTAACTAATTTTCAGTTAGCTTTTGACGAGCCACAATTATATTGACACACATACACACACACACACACAGAGAGAGAGAGAGAGAGAGAGAAGCAGTGAAATAAATCAGTTTGAGAAAAGCACTAGGTAGGATCTTTGGGGGTTGTTCTTAGGACATAAAACTTCCTGGAAGCAAACAGCTAAGTCCACAGTATTTGGAGGATATTACATTGCCAAAGAAATCAGGAGCCAGGACTGAAAAACCCTTTACAAGCTCTTGAACCTTTAATCTTGCAAAGCAAGAAGCAGTGTTAGAGGTGCACAGCTCCCTAGGATCTGCACACCTCTTCTGATGGAATAACAAAGAAATAATAAATTCCTTGGGGAATAAAGCCAGGACTGTGGGAGGATAATGAACCAGGGGGCTCCTTCCACAAAGTTGGAAAAGGTCCTGATCAAGGACTTTCTTTCACCAAGGTGACAGAGGGATCTCACTGCCTTCCTGGCAGAGAATGGCCATCTCTCTAACTTTCCCTCTCCTAGATGAGAGTGTTCATTGTGGTTATCTGTCCTGTCCCACCACAGTACATTGGAATGTGAAGGGTCAGATAAGTTGCCCTTTGAGTTTGTATGTCACCAGAACACATATAAAATAATGCAGATGATTACACATGGCTCAGGAATCCTGAAGCTTGATCCTTATTCCATGCCTGGGTGGGACTTTGGGCTACCTGTGGAGGCTGACCTCAGTCGATAGGTTTAAGAAAGAATTGTAAAATGGAGACTTGGTGACCAGACTGGTGGACTGCACCAAAAGTTAAAGTCCTATAAAACCTGTCTTCTCCTATTCTTGAGCACATAGCTAGACCACATTCCCTGTCCTCTGTTACACTTAGTTAGATGTGTCTGTTTTGCTGTTGGCCAGTGGAATGTGTGTGGAATCAATGTGTGCTATTCCTAGCCTGTCTACAGCCATACCACCCTGGTATCCTATCCCATTTGATTTTGGAAGCTAAGCACAGTGGGGCTGGGATGGGAGACCTCCTGGGTGTACCAGGTGCTGTAGGCTCGGGAGTAGGATCCATCAGCCCACTCCTGAAACAATTAGCCATTGGAAACCCTGTGAACATCAGAGAAGCACTGACACAGTGCCAGGCATCACACAGTATTGGGGAATGTTTCATTCTGTTGTACACAGGGTCACTATGAGTTAGACTTGACTCAATAGAACCTAACAACAATACAAAATTCCTAGCCTAATCCATAAAAACTACTCAGGAACGATCACCATTCTATCTTTTTCATACTGCCCTACTTAATGGAGAGAACTGGGACCTAGATGAGAACAGAGCCACAGTGGATGAAGTTGATTCCCAGAGTGACCAGGCAGAAGGCAGAATATCTGCTATAGGCTTTAATCAGAAGTACAATTTGAACAGCTTTAGCACAATAAATGTTTACAAGGGTTTTTGATTAGTCAAGAAGCAAGTATTTTTTAGAATAATACAACTTTTACTATTCATTTTCTTCTTTTTTAATGATTTGGAGATTGTCATTATTGTTCAAGAATCCAATACAGTCTTAAATTGCTTCAACTGCATCATATTGCTTAGATTTAACGTAGAATTCATTAAAAAAAAAATCAAATGCATTGTTAGTACAGAGTTCACTTTAATGTGGAGCACAACAAAATACACATTGATCATAATTTCTAAATGACCCAGAAGATTAGCAATTCTACAAATAGAAATACTGAAATTTCTGCCATGAGTGATAGTTTATACTAGGAAGAAAAATAAATGTGTTATCTGCCCTTAGCTTTTGCATGGTAGCAGAGAAGTGAGTGATATTAGGCTATTCATTTATGTGTTTTATTTCTTACCCTGTGTTTTATTTCTTGACCTGTTAGACTGAGAAGACCTTCCAGTTTTATTAGGGCTGTGATGTGCTCTGTACTTATAGTTTTATTACCTGTTGGAGAAGCTACAAAATATTGGCAGTCTCTAATAACAAGCACTTTATGTTTCCTTGTGTCAGCAAATTTCTAAGATTAATATGTTTGATTGACAGAATTATGCTGAGCTTTTTGTAAGATTCTAATTTCTCTAAACCTTGGGAAGTAAAACCAGCAGAAGTTTAACACATAGGTAGTCTAACATGCAAATATACACAGAGGGTACCAAAAATGTATACACAAATTTAAGTATTAATATTATATAATAATAAGTATATGGTAAGAACAAAAGATAAATTCAAATCACATTTGGCTTCTTCAGTTACAAGAGGTGCTCAAAATGTTTCCCACCATAATTCAATTCAACTTGTAAAAGTAATACACAGATAACATCTCTTAAAATGTGTATTCATTTTGGCACCCTCAGTATGTATATGTATATATGTATATCCATATATATCTGTCCTCTCCTTTCCTAGGCAGACCTTTGTGTGAGGCTGATATCAAATATTTGTCTATGATTATAAGTAATCAATATGGTGACAACATATGATTGTTGTTGTTGTTGTTGTTGTTAGGTGCCATCGAGTCAGTATCTGACCCTTATAGGGTTTTCAATGGCTGACTGTTTCGGGATTGCCTTGGGTGTGGATTGCCAGGCCTTTCTCCCATTTTTGTGGTGTTGGGAATTGAACTTGGGACCTCAGAGACTGTAGCACAGTGCTGTACCAACTGAGCTAAATCCCAGTCCTAACATGTGATTAGTTTTGTAAAAAAAAAAAAAAGTGTTTAACAGAAAACATGAAATTTAAAAAGAAAGTAAGTTTTATGCTCTAGAAGACAAACTTGAAAAGATAAAGGTTATGGTCTTGAATTTTTGGAAAATTATTAAAGTTAATCCAGTGTCAGTCTTGGGCCAGTTACCTGAGGATTTTTTTTTAATTAATGTTACATTTTTAGAGATGTTTAAAATTCACAGCTATTATGGTTTGGTGGAAGGAGGACCCTGCAACCTACTCCCAAAAACAATCATCCAGTGAAAACCCTATGAATAGCAGCGAAACGCAACAATAGTGTTTTGCCTGTTGTATGTAGGGTCGCTATGAGTTGGACATTGACTCAATGGCACCTAACAAAAACAACATCGTTATGGTTTGGATATCATCTGTCCCTGAAAAAGCCTATGTGTTAAGGCTTGATTGCCAACTGATGGGGCTTTATGGAAGTGATTGAAAGATGTGCTCTGAATTCATCAATTGGTCAATCCATGATGGATTCATAATTTCATGGCGTTACTGGGAAGTGATGGGAAGTAGAAGGTGGTCCCTGGCTGGAGGAAGTATGTCACTGGAGGTGTGCCCTTGAATATCATGCCTGGTCTCTGGGCTCTTCTTCTCTCTGCTTCTTGGGCACAGAAGGTGAGCATCTTTGCCCTACCATGACTCCCCACCATGATATTCTGCCTCACTGAGGGCCCAAATACTCAGCTGACAATGGACAGATACCAAAACCTGTTACCCTTTTAGTTGTTTTTCTCAGATACTTTTCACAGTGAAAGAACATTGACTAACACAATAGCAAAGTTTGACCAAAGAATCAGAGATTTTCCCATAGACTTCCTGAAAACATATGCACAGTCTCTCCCATTATCAACATTCCCTCCCCCAGAGTGATATATTTATTATAGTTGATGATCTTATACTGGCACACGATAGTCCCCCAAAGTCCATTGTTTACATATAAGTCCACTCTTGTATACTCTATGGATTTTGACAAATATATAATACATATATCTATAATTATAAATATAGTCAGAGGTTTTCCCCTCCCCTAAAATAGGTGTGCCACCTATTCTTCCTCCCCATTCTCAACCTCTAGCAATAATAGGTCTTTTTACTGTCTCCATCCTTTTGCCTTTCTCAGAATGTCACTTAACTGGAATCATACAGTATATAATCTTTTCAGATTGGCACCTTTCACTTAGTAGTATTTATTTAGACTTTTGCATTTTTTTTCTTGGCTTGAAAGTTCATTTTTTTTGTGTGTGTTGAGTGATACTCCATTGTCCATATTCCATTATACATTCACATACTGGAGGACATCTTGGTTGCTTCCACTTTGATAATTATGAATATAGCTGCCATAAACATTTTGTGTGCAAGATTTTTGTGAACATGAATTTATTTCATTTAGTTAATTACCAAAGAGCATGATTGCTGGATTGAAGGGTAAGAGGGTGTTTAGTTTTGAAGGACACTTTCAAACTGTCTTACAAAATGGTAGTGCCATCTTTTCATTCTCACTAGCAATGGATGTGAGTTCCCATTACTCCACATCCTCACCACCATTTGTTGTTGTCAATGTTCTGGATGTTGGCCATTTTAATAGGTATATAATAGTATATCATTTTAATTTGCCTGATAAGATATGATATGGGGCAACTTTTCATATGTTAACTTGCCATCTGTCCTTGTTGAGATGTCTGTTCAGATCTTTGACAATTTTTAAAGTAAGGTTGTTGGTTATCTTATTTTGAGTTTTAAGGGTTCTTTTGCAAATATTTTATCCCAACATGTGGTTTCGCTTCTCACTCTCTTAAAGAGAAAAACTTTCTTGGTTGAACCAAACCCAGGTTGAAACTGTAAAGGTGATGAATCCTAACCAATGAGACCACAAAGGAGTATGTTACCTAGATTTTTAAAATGTTGAGATAATAATTTTAAAAGATTAATTTAAGTAAATATTTGATTTTTATTTTGTTGTAAAGTTTAAGAGACAGCAGTTATTTCTAAGAAAATGGAAGAGATGTTTGATCATTGAGTGAGGAAACAAGTAATTGACACACAAAAGCTTGGAACAGCTTTCAGAATAATGAAACTTGACTGACATTGCTATAATTGTTTTTGTATTTTATCAAACTGTTGGTTCCCATAACTCTAGGTTAAAAAGTCTTATTGAAATATATAAATTTAGTTTCTGTAGCACATCTATATTGGTACATCAAATATTTGAGCATGTCAATTATTTATAGAGATCTAACACCTCAGTTTTTTGAAGGGAAAAGTCAAAGATTACTATAAAATTTCATAATCATGCCTTTTCTCAAGGAATGTTTTACCAAGGAGCGTGTCTTTACAAAGATAAAAAAGAATGCTTACTGTCTCAAGTAATTCATGATTTCACTATAGGAAGATGCTTATTATGTCATATTATATATAGGTGTTTGAAATTTAATTGATTCATTTTAATTCATATGAATATCATGAATTAATTTACATACATTAATTATCTTTATTGTATTATCAGATATTAATTTAGACTGTTCTACTAAGTCTCTTGGGCTTCCTCCATAGAAAATAATTTTTTGTCAATTTGCATTAATTATTTCCCCTTAAATTACCAGGACCAGATAACTTTGCCAAAATGATTGGGCAGAGTATGTAAATTCGTTTTGATCACTCTTAAAAGTATTAAAACATGCTGAGTGTGGTAGCATACATCTGGAATCCCAGCACTCAGGAAGTGAGACCTATCTCAATAACAACAACCAACAGGTATCAAAGCATTATAGGACAGGCAGACTATAAATAAGTATGATTTGAATCATGCCCTTCAGATACATGCATGCACGCGTGCACACACACACACACACACACACACACACACACACACACACACAGTAAGAGAGAGAGAGACAAACCGAGTAAAAACCTAACCATTAAATGAGACTTTACAATGAATTATTTACCATTTCCCAGTACTGATATTAGGAATGGATCTCCAATAGTAGGTGATTCTTCAGTTGTACCTATTTAGACATTCTGCTTCATATGATTTTCTAAACATATTAATGCATATTTAAATGATGAGTGTTTTTAGCTATCACAGTCTTTCCTTGTTTCCTTTGAATAAGGTTGACATGAAGAAAATGTGGCTAGATTGGCGCTCCTGTGTTGCCACAGGAAGTGGCATTTAAAAGTATGCATCTTTAAAGCCCAGTTATTCAGACAAGCATGCTCATAAACTACAAGTTCTTCCATAGTTTTTCATTCTCTAGTCCGATTTTACATTACCTACTGGAGTATTCTATTGTTTTGTAGTAAGTCAAATAGTTTGATCCTTTATAACTTTTTTGCTTAGCCATTCCATCTATAGTGAAGTCTTTTAATCTTTACTCATAAATCAATCTTTATAGTTCATTAATCATCTTTATTGCCCTTTTAAAAATCTTACTATATATCCCTTTTTCCAATACTTTGTAAAACCTGACTTCTCTCTGGACAAAATTTATTATATATTCTTATATAGACTAAAGATATAAGTTACTTTTTGCAAGAATCGTGCTTTAACATTAAGACATCTCTGTTGTTAGGTGCCTTTGAGTTGTGTCTGACTCACAGCAACCCTCATTGGGTTTTCAATGGTTGACTGTTTTGGGATTGCCTTGGGAGTGGATTGCCATGTCCTTCTCCCATTTCTGTGGTGCTGGGATGGAACTTGGGACCTCAGAGACTGCAGAGTGGGGCTCTACCAACTGACCTAAATCCCAGACCAAGACATCTCTAAAAGTGGGCTTATCTAAATGTGTGATGATCCCACTGTGTAACCAAAGACAATGGAAAGCCAGAAGATATCTGAATAAGTCTTTTAAATTTCTTTGCACTTCTAAAATGTTGAGTTATATTTGACTAGATAACTCAAATAAAAGATTTATAGCTTTTTATAAAACCTCAGACCTGTATTGTGTATTGTCCAGGAAATTTTCCCAAAGGAGAAACATACATATTTAGAGGTAATAGAATTTTTTGTTAGTGTCAATGAATGTAAAATATTTCTAACTATGTTTTTTTGCACTGTAATATACCATAACTGGGTTGAATTAGCATGTTGCTTTTGATTTTATATGGGATACTCATAATTCCACATAATTCAAGATTTGTTTTATAGCGTGTGTGAAATTTATTGAGAATGAATCATCATTATATGTATGTGTGCTCCTGAAGGTTGGAAACCAAACTGAAAATACTGGTTGGTTGCAATGGATATATTTGCTATTTTCTCCCCACTGAGACTCCTAGTTTGTTTTATTCTTTGTCTTATCTTTACTGTTTCTGTTCATATGCATGTTCAAACTGTAAATTGAGTCTCAGTTTCAAAATCTTGACCTTATTTAAAATCATTAGCTTTAATCCTGTTGTTCTTTCTCTCCTTACTGCATATAAAAACTTTCAAATGTGTCACAACCGTGTCTTCTGGTATCTGCTATTTTCTCCTTATTTTAAACAATATGTTTAAAGACTTTTTCATCCTTTTAAAATGTAAACTCCCAGAGACTAGAGACCTTATTTATCTTGTTCATTCCTGAATGCATGAAAACTAGAACAGCAACCACTCCATAAATATATGTAATGAGTAGTGAATGCCACATAGCTTCATCTTCTCTTTCCGTTCAGATTGGTGTGCTTTTCATTTCTATATTGTTATAGTTAGGTGCCATCAAGTCTGGTCCAACTCTATACACAACAGAACAAAACACTCCCTGATTCTGTGCCAGGAACTTGATCTTATTTATGTTTAAGTCCATTATTGCAGACACTGTGTCAATCCATTTAGTTGAGGGTTTTTTTTTTTCTTTTTTCTTCATTGACCTGCCACTCTCCCAAATATGATGTCCTTACCAGGGATTGGTCCCTGCTGACTGTGTATCCAAAATATGTAAGACACAGTCCAGCCATCCTTGCTTCCAAGGAGCACTCTGGTTGCACTTCTTCTAGGATGTATCTGCTGGTTCTTTTGGCAGTCTGTGGTATAGTCAATATTCATCTCCAGCACCATAATTCAAAACCATCAATACTTCTGTTTCCCCTATTCAATGTCCAGCTTTCATAACCATATGAGGCAACTGAAAAAAGCATAGCATGGGTCAGGCAGTCCTTCATTTTCAATGTGACATCTTTACTTTTCAATCCTTTGCAGAGATCTTTGCCACAGCTTTTCCCAAAGCAATGTGTCCTTTGATTCATCACTGCTGCTTCTGTGGGTGTTGATTGTAGAACCAAGTAAAGCAAAATCTTGGACAGCCTCAATCTTTTCTCCATTTATCATGAAGTTGCTGACTGACCCAGTTGTGAGGATTTTTATTTTGATGTTGAGATACAATAAACACTGAAGGCTGTGTTCTTTACTCTTCATCCATAAGTATTTCAAATCCTGTTCATTTTCAGCAAGTAAAATTGTGTCATCTGCATAATCCAGGTTGTTAATGGGGCTTCCACTAATCATGATGCTGTGTTCTTCTTCATAAAATCTAGCTTCTTGGGTGATACTTCTCAGCATAGAAATTGAAGAGGCACAGTGAAAGGATATAGCCCTGATGTACACCTTTCTTCATTTTTAAAGCAGGCAGTATTTCTTTGTTCTGTTCAAGTGGCTGCCTCCTGGTCCACACACAGATTCTTCTTGAGTACAATTAGGTGCTCTGGTATTCGCATTCTTTACAATGTTATCCATAATTTGTTAAGATCAACACAGCCAAATGATTTTGCATAGTGGAAAAAAACATACACCTTTCTGGTATTCTCTGCTTTCGGCTACTATCCATCTGACATCAGCAATGATGTCCCTCGTTCCATGCCCTCTTCTTAATTCAGCTTGATTTTCTGGCAGTTCCCTGTCTATATACTGCTGCAGTCACTTTTGAATGATCTTTAGTAAAGTTTTGCTTGCATATGATATTAATGATAGCATTTGATAATTTCCATATTCAGTTGGATCCCTTTTCTCAGGAATATGCACAATATGGATCTCTTCCATTCAGTTAACCAGGCAACTATTTTCCAAATCTTTTGTGATAAACAAATGAGCACCTCCAGTGTTGTATCAGTTTGTTGAAATATCTCCACTGATATTCCATCAATTACTCTAGCCTTGTGTTTCACCATTTCCTTCAAGGCAGCTTCCACTTCATCCTTCTATACCATTGATTCCTGATCATATGCAGCCTCTTGAAATGGTTGGTCATCCACCAATTCTTTTCTGTATAATGACTCTGTTATTCCTTCCATTTTCTTTTGATATTTCCTGCATTTTTTAATGTTGTCCCTATAGAATCTTTCACTGTTGCCACTCAAGTCTTGAATTTTTTCATCAATTCCTTAAGCTTGAGAAAAACAGAGCATGTTCTTCCCTTTTCATTTTCGATCTCCAGCTCTTCGCACATGTCATTAAAATACTTGATTTTGTCTTTTGGAGCTGCCCTTTGAAATCTTCTGTTGAGTTCCTTAACTTCATCATGTCTTCCTTTTACTTTAGCTTCTAAACATTCAAGGTCAAGTGTGAGAGTCCTTAATGATAGAAATGGAGTAAAGCCCCAGGGACCTTCATTTGTCAATGTGGCATGACTCAAAATGAGGATAAACAACTGTAAACTTCCATTAATAATTGGAACAAGGGATGTACGTAGTATGAATCTGGGAAACTAGAAGTCATTCTAGTTTGGACGGGCATGAGCCATTTTAAATCACATAATCATATGGGCTACTATTCTGGGATTGAAAAATTAATGAGAAGCGAGGTTGAATTCATCATCAAAAAAGACATCTCAAGATCTGTCCTGAAGTACAATGCTGTCAGTGATAGAATAACATCCATACCCTGCAAAGGAAGGCCGATTAGTATGACTATTAATGAAATTTATGCACCTACTCTGAAAGCCACAAGTGAAGATAGAAAAGATTTTTATCAGCTTCTGCAATCTGAAATAGATCAAATATGCAATCAGGATGTACTGATAATTACCAGTGACTGGAATGCACAAGTTGGAAACAAAGAAGGCAGCTCAGTAGTTGGAAAATATGGCATTGATGACGGAAATGATGCTGGAGATTGCATGATAGAATTTTGCCAGACCTTTTTGGGCTGGGATTTAGCTCAGTTGGTAGAGCACCACTCTGCAGTCTCTAAGGTCCTGAGTTTGATTCCCAGCACTGTAAAAATGGGAGAAGGATGTAGCAATCTATTCCCAAGGCAATCCCAAAACAGTCAACCATTGAAAACCCTATGAGGGTCACTAAGAGTTAGACATGACTCGACAGCATCTAACAACAAACATTGACCTTTTCATTGCAAATACATTTTTCACCAACGTAAACAGTGACTATACACATGGAATTCACCATATGGAATATACAGAACTAAAGTGACTACATTGGTGGAAAGAGATGATGGAAAAGCTCAATATCAAATGTCGGAATGAGCCCAGGTGCTGCTTGTGGATTAGCCAATCAACTGCTTATATGCAGGTTCAAACTGAAACTGAAGAAAATTGGAAGAAATGTACAAGAGCCAAGGTATGACCTTGAATATGTCCTCCCTAAATTCAGAGATCACCTCAAGAACAGGTTTAATGCATTAGACACAAATGATAGGAGACCAGACAAGTTGTGGCATGACATCAAATACATCATTCATGAGGAAAGCAAAAGGTTTTTAAAAAGACAGAAAAAAAGAAAAGACTAAATTACATGTCAAAACACTCTGAAATTTGCCCTTAAATGTGGAGCATTTCTCTCCATATATAAAATAAACAGCATCACTTTGGTTTAAACCTCACCGTTCTGTACTACGAGGCAGATGGGGAGTGTAGAGTATAATATGCAGCTTTAGACAAAAGCAGTTCTGGAAAGCTTTATAAAAGATGAGTTCCCATGGTATCTGGGACATCAATTCTGGCTGGAAGCAGGAGTGGGTTATCCTTCCTCATTGGTAGGAATGTATTGCTGTATGTTTCATGTCCTGTTAGGTGTGTAAATGGGGTGATAGGAGCCTATCAAAGTTATTTCTGTTTTTCAGTAACCAGGAACAAGAGCATTGGCTCTGAATGAGGCTGGAAAGGAGATGTTAGAGGACTGAGGAGAGAATGAGCAGTGTGAGATAGTCATCTATGTGAGTGGTAGATTGAATGGAGTAGTAAAGTACAGTGAAATTGCTTGTCTTGACCCAGCTATATTCAGCTGTGCCTTCAGCTGTACCACTGTGGCATCTTTTCCTGTCAGATTTTGGAGCCTAAGCAGGGTTGGGCCTGGTTAGTACTTGGATGAAAGAGTGCCTGGAAACACCAGGTGCTTGGGAGAAGGACCTGGCAACCCACTCCTCACCAAAACAATATATATATATATATATATATATATATATATATATATATATATATATATGTCACCCATTGAAAACTCTATGAATAGCAGAAAAGCACTAACAATACCATTTCACCTGTTGTCCATAGGGTTGCTATGAATCGGACACTGACTCAATAGCACCTAACAGCAACAACATTCAGCAGTGTTGATGTTGGCTCAGCATTGACAGAAAGCTTGATTTCAGCAGCATTAAGATTTTCCAAAGTATAACAAACTCTTGGTTGTCAGAAGAGAGAGAGTCAGGGGAGTTCAAAGTGAATGGAAGAGAGAGATGACACAGACTGACCATGATGTCACACTAGATAAGGAAGGAAGTACAGAAATACGGAGTAAGGTACAGTGAAGACTAGTTAATCATGGAATTTAGGATGATTACAGTGAAAGCATTAACCAACTGAGGCCTCACCCTGCTTAGCTTCCAAGATTTGACAAGATTGAATGCCACAGTGGTATGACTGCAGGCCTGATGAGATTCTTCATTTTCAATCCCCCAATCATCTTACTTTATTAATAATTTTTAGTGTACAACTTAATGGTTCTCATTATGACCTTTCTATACATGCATTTCATTGTGCACTGCTCATGTTCACCTCCGCCATTACCTTCACATGATCCCCTCTACCCCTCCTGCTCCTCCCCACCAATGGTTCTCCTTGTACTTACATGTCTGGCTTGTGTGTATATCTATACATCTGTATCTATATCTATATATCTATATCTATGTCTGGAGTTTAGCTCAGTTGGGAGAGTGCCACTCTGCACTCTCTGCAGCCCTGGGTTCAACTCCCAGCACCATAAAAGTGGGAGAACCTGGCAATCCACTCCTGAAATAATCCTAAAACAATCAGCCATTGAAAACCCTATGAATAACAGAGAAGCACTGACATAGTGCTGGGCATTGCAGTGTGGAGTAATGTTTTGTTCTGTTATGCATGGGCTCACTATGAGTTGGACTGGATTCAACTGTATCTAACAACTACAACATCTGTATCTATCTAGCCCGATTTTACCTTAAGTGCAAAATATGTAATATTGCCTTTCTTTTTTCCAATTACCATTTCTTCATACCCTTCCTTCCTTTCTTTAATTCATTATCATTCCCTACATAGATCCCTTCTACTTTCATGACCTATTTGTTTTAATACTGAATATATATTCATCCACATATGAGAGAAAACATGTGATGTTTATCTTTCTGGGTCTGGCTTATTTCACTTAAAATGATGACCTCTATTTCCATCCATTTTACAGAAAATACCATAATTTTGTCCTTTATGGCTCAATAAAACTCCATGGTGCATATTTACCACATTTTCCTTATCCACTTTTCTGTAAATGGACATGTGATTTGATTCTATACCTTGGCTGTTGTGAATTACACCATGATAAACATGGAAGAGCAGGTATCTCTATGGTATATTGACTTACATTCTTTTGAATATGTACCCTGTAGTAGTACAGCCAGGTCACATAGTAGTTCTATTTTTAGTTTTTTTGAGGAACTTCCTAAATGATTTTCATAGTGGCTGCACCAACCTGCCTCACCACCAGCAAATTACTTTCTCCCCACATCCTTACCAGCATGTGTTGTTGTGTTGTTTGTTTTGTTGATGCTAGCCATCCTAAGTGGTGTGAGAGGGTATCTCAAAGTAGTTTTGATTTGCACTTCCCTGATGGCTAAGAGTTTTGAACACTTCTTCATATGATTGTTGGCTATTTGTATTTCTCCTTTAGAGAAGTCTCTCTGTTCATTTTTTCTGCCCTTTTTTGCTTTTATAGTGTTTAATTTTTCAAGCTCTTTCTATATTCTAGATGTTAATCCCTGTCTGACGGATAACTGGCAAAGATTTTCTCCCATTCTGTAGGCTGTCTCTTCACTCTAATAATTGTGCTTTTGCTGTGCAAAAGCTTTTTAATTTAATAACAGTCCTATTTGTCATTTCTTTCTAGTTTTCCTGTTCTATTGGGGTACTATTCAGAAAGTCCTTGCTGATGCCTATGCCTTGAAGTATTTTCTCTATGTCTTCCTCTAGCAGTTTCAAAGTTTCAGATTTTACATTAAGGTCTTTGAACCATTTTGAACTGATTTTTTTCTTTTACAAAGTGAGAGACAGGGACCTAGTTTCAGCCTTCTACATTAAGATATCCAGTTCTCCTGGCATCATTTATTGAAGAGGGTGTCTTTTCTCCAACTTATATTTTTGGTACCTTTGTTGAATATGAGGTGGATGTAACTGCATGGATTTATTTCTGGATTTTCTATTTTGTTCCATTAATCTACATGTCTATTTTTGTGCCAGTACTATGCTGTTTTTCTTACTATGACTTCATAGTATCATTTGAAATCAGGAATTGGGATGTCCTGCATTAATCTTTTTGCTCAGGATCACTTTAGTGATTTCAGGGTCTTTTGTGCTTCCGTGTGAACTTTAGGATTGTTTTTTCTATTTCTGTGAAGAATGTCATTTGGATTTTGATGGAGATTGCTTTATATCTGTAGATTGCTTTCCATAGTGTAGTCAGTTTTACAATATCAATCCTTCTGATCCATGAGCATGGGAGAATTTTCCCACCTTCTGGTGTCTTCTTCAATTTCTTTCATTAGTGTTTAAAGTTCTCATTGTAGAGGTCTTTGACCTCCTTGGTTAGGTTTATTCCCAGATATTTTATTTGTTTTGAAGTTATTATGAATGTGATTGATTTCCTGGTTTCTTTCTCTGCCTGACATTGTGTACAGAAAAACTATTTTTATGTTGAATTTTTTATACTGTTACTTTACTGAAATTGTTTATCAGTTCTAAGAGTTTTCTTGTGGAGTCTTTACAGTCTTTTAAGTATAGTCTTCTTCCTAATTTCAGTGGAAATGCTTTCAGTTTTTCCCCATTATGACATTGACTGTAGGTTTTTCATATATTGCCTTTATTATGTTGAGGTATGTTCCTTCAACTCTTAGATTCTTCAAAGTTTTTATCATAAAAGGATGTTGAGCTTTGTCAAAAGCCTTTTCTGCATTTACTGATAGGATCATGTGATTTCTGTTTCTGGGTCTATTTATATGGTATATTACATTTATTGTCATGCGTATGTTGAACCAGCCTTGCATCCCTGGGATGGGCGCATTTTCTCATCATATTCTCTGTTTCTGTTTTTAAGTGAAGGCTTCTTGTCTGTGATTAGTGATATATCAGTGTATATCTTAAAAATATAGTAATATATTACAAAGAAAAGGCATATGAGAAGACTCTTCACTCAGGTTGTGTGTGTAAATTATTTATGCAAACATATGGAATGCTTGTATAAAATTCTAATATCTACATATTTCAAATCATGCTTACAAATTCTACTCATATCATGTAACCATGTGCACACATTCAAAGTAAACCATGGTTATACAAAAAGGAAAACTCTGAATGTAAAGGAAGCTCTTGCTAAAGTTCCCGAGTGGGTGAGTTGTGTTAGTTGGAACTGGTTGGACACAAGGCTAGTTCAGCCTTATTGTTAATGGAGAAGTGGTCCAGAGTTTAACTTCCACATAAACTGGTTGGTTGTACTTTGGTCACAAGCTTAACTAACTTTAGCCAGCTTTCACAAATGAAGATCTTAGCTCATTAAAAATGCATAAAATTTTGTAGAATAAAAATTAAATCAGAATGAAAATAAAAAACGTTTCTGTGTGAATAGTGAAGAAGGCATTGCTGTTTCACATTTTTCCATTTATTTATTTATTTATTTATTTATTTATTTTGTGGTACTGGTGGTTGAATCCAGGGCCTCACACTTGCATGCTTTGTGAGTGCTTTACCACCGAGCTGCACCCCCAGCCTGTTGTTTTACTTTTTGAGACAAGGTCTTGATAAATTATGCAGACTGACTCTGGTCTTGAACTTGTAATCCTCCTGCCTCTGCCTCAGGAGTCGCTGGGATTACAGGTGTGCACCACCATCCCTGGCTTGCATTGCTCTCTTTAGCTAGGGTAGACAACATGCTATTTAAGTACACCTTTGGTTCTTCTCCTTTCATTTTCTTAACACTTCATTATCAAGGGGACCATGATGAGAAGAACCCAGCCTGATAGGAGTTTACTCTAGTGTTTATTATACCATCTTCCAGGTCGGTTGTCATAAATGTGTTTTATATCCTCATAGAGGTTTTTGCACAATTCTTTCCTTTTTGTCTGATTATTAGGGTTTCCAACTCATAATCAGGGTATTTAAAATCTCTGTAAATTATGTGAAACTTAAAAGTGCTTTTTTTTTTAGAAGATACCAGTATACTGATGGGAAAATAGAACTTTTTTTTACCAGTATAAGTATATTCTATTACAGGCAGTTCTAAAAACTGAGTTTTATTAAACAGCTTGTTCTTTTTGGAGAATATCAGTTTGCATCATTATACCCAGGATTTAAAATTTTTCTATTAAAATATTCATGACATGTAAGATGCAAATAGTAATAGTCTCTTCACAAATATGACATTTTCACTCTAATTAGTCAGTAAGAAGTAACTCTATTGCAAGACACAGAAGATATTTGTTTATATTTGAAGTATTCACCTTGTTTTCCCCATTAATGGTTGTTAGAGGAATAGAATATATTTTAAACTCTTGCCCATTTATATTCTCCTTTCACATTTAGTTTACTCATTTCTCTGGCCTTAGTGTTAGGTATGACAGTGTAGTAGCCAAGCTGTCTCAGCAATTCAAGCATGTTATCAGTTTTACAAGACAGATGCTAAATAGCACAGTCTAAAAGTCCCTGATGACTCTTTGGAGACAAGTTGATAGCAAGAACCACACTTCAACACTTAAATATGTGGTCTCTTTTCTGTTTGACTATAAGAAGAGGACAGCTTCTCAGTAAACATTTTGAGCCTTGAACTGTCAAGATTTCTTTTCGGTCATTGTGTTATTGCACATCATTTTGTTAGAGAATGCTATCCATCTTTTCTTTTATTCCTACACCGAAGAATTTAAAGGAACATGGTTGTGTATTATTGTAAACAAAGATAATGTAAAAGGAATAGTAGGCTCTCAGGACTATTTCAGACTATACAGACATTTTTAAATAATATCTTAGCTCCAATTATTTTCCAGTTCACTTACAAATTTAAAATGACCTAACTGTAATTTACTCAGGAAGTACCGATGCTTCCTTTTGTCATGTGGAAGGAGGATATGACAGAAACATTTTAAAATCAACTGGATTATATGGTAATGGATCTTAGCCTGAATGAAATCTGATGTCTTTGAAAAGGAGATAGTCTTAAGTGGCAACGATGAGCAAAATAAGCCTTGAAATGACAACTGGGATATGTTTCCTTTTGGATTTCAATTTATTAAAAGTAGACAAGTTTACATGCACTTTGAGGGTTCTCTTACCTCTAAAAGTATATGAATTCTCTGATAATGTTGCAAGTCCTCGGTATTTTTTGAATTCATAAATACACACATGAGGTTATAGAGGGGTAGAACGAATCTTAGAGGCAAGTCAGTGAATTTTTCAGTCTGCTGCTTGAGAAAGCTGAGCCCAGGTGGGCTCTAGTGTTGCAGGGAGCTCATGCCCTCCATTCTGATGCTGTCTTCTGTGTTATGTTTCTCTCCATGGCTACCATAAACTCTTTTGGAAATATGACACAATATAATGCATTGTTATGCAGAAAAGCTATCCAGCACTAAGGTTTTCTAAAGTTTTAAATTGAAGCGTTTGTCATTTTAATATGTATTACAACCTTATACTGATAACATTGGGCTGGGATTTAGCTCAGTTGGTAGAGCGCTGTGCTGCAGTCTCTGAGGTCCCGAGTTCGATTCTCAGCACCACAAAAATGGGAGAAGGGCCTGGCAATCCACTCCCAAGGCAATCCTGAAACAATCAGCCATTGAAAACCCCATGAGGGTCGCTATGAGTCAGATACCGACTCGACGACACCTAACAACAACTGATAACATTACATCTTTCTCATTCTACCCATAAAAATGTATTATAAAATAGTTGTTTTTCTATAATCATCACATGAGTTTAAATGTAACTTATTATAATATACACATTAATTTTAGTTTCTGTTTATGCTAATTATATTCAAACTAATCTCTGCAAGCACTTGTGGCTGACTGAAATTATTTGATCAAATACCCCCTATGCCTTAGTTTTTCAGCCACGTTTCCCCATTCGTACAAATGAATTTCCAGATAGGAAATATGGGTTACATTATGAAAGATTTCATGAAGAGAATAAAATGTATTGATTAACATTAAATTAATATTTATTAAAATATTAAGTACTACATAAATATTAAATTGATATTTAATTTTGGTTATATTTTGTATTAACAACTGAAAAGTACTTAGAAATATACAGAAATTTCAGAAAAAACCTTACTTAATCATTTCTAACTACAAAGGTTGTAAGTAGACAAATCTAGGGAATAGTAAAGGTAATTTTCTAATAATTATTTCTAATTAAAATAGACATAATTCACTTTATAGGAGAATACCATATGTTTCTATATACTTCTTGTTGTTGTTGTTAGGTGCTGTCCATTCCAATCCAACTCATAATGACCCTACATATAGCAGAACAAAACACTCCACAATTCTGTGGCAGGCACACGATCTTATTTGTGTTTAAGCCCATTGTTGCAGACACTATATCAATCCATCCTCCTGGTGGAGGGTTTTCTAATTTTTTGGTTGACCTGCCACTCTCCCAAACATGTCTTTCTCCAAGGATTGGTCCCTCCTGACTACATGTCCCAAGTACGTAAGATATAGTCTAGCCATCCTTACGTCCAAGGAGCACTCTGGTTGCATTTCTTCTACGACAGATCTGTTGGTTCTTTTGGAAGTCCATGGTATATTCAATATTCCTCTCCAGCACATAATTCAAAAACATCAATTCTTCTCCTGTCTCCTTTGTTCAATGTCCAGCTTTCACAACCATATGATGCTACTAAAAATACCATGGCATGAGTCAGGCGCACCTTCGTCTTCAATGTGACCTCTTTTCATGCTTGAAAAAGATCTCTTGCCACAGCTTTTCTCAAAGCAATGAGTCTTTTGATTTCTTGACTGCTGCTTCCATGAGTGTGTAGAACCAAGTGAAGAACTAGGGGAAGCAAAATCATGGACAACCTCAGTCTTTTCTTCATTTATTGTGAAGTTGCTAATGACAGAGTTCTAAGGATTTTGTTTTGTTGATGTTTAGTCACATTCCATACTGAAGGCTATGATCTTTGATCTTCATCTGTAAATGTTTTAAATCTTTTTCACTTTCAGCAAGCAGAGTTGTGTCATCTGCATAACATGCATAACACAGGTTGTTAATGAGTCTTCCTTCAATATTGATGCCAGGTTCTTCCTCATAAAGTCCAGCTTCTCCGATTATCTGCTCAGCGTATATATTAAAAAGATATGATGAAAGTATACAGCCCTGACACACACATTTCCCAACTTTAAACCAGGCAGTGTTTCCTTGTTCTATTCAAACAACTGCCTCCTAGTTCAGGTACAGATTGCTCATGAGTACAAGTAGGTGCTCCGGTATTCCCATTTTTTGAAGTGTTATCCATAATTTCTTATGATCCACACAGTCAAATTCCTTTGTGCAGTCAATAAAACCAGATAGACATCTTTCTGATACTCTCTGCTTTCAGCTAATATCCACCTGACACCAGCAATGATGTCCCTGGTTCCCTACCCCCTTCTAAGTCTGGCTTGATTTTCTGGCAATTCCCTATTTGTATGCTGCTACAGTCACTTTTGAATGATCTTGAGTAAAATTTTGCTTGTGTGTGATATTAATGATCTTGTCTGATAGTTTCCACATTCAGTTGGATCCCCTTTTTTGAGAATTGGCACAAATATGTAACATCTCTTCCAGACAGTTGGCCAGGCAGCTGTTTTCTCGGTCTGTTGGCATAAACAAGTGAGCACCTCCAGTGCTGCAGCTGTTTGTTGAAACATCTCTATTGATATTCCATCAATTCCTGGAGCCTTGTGTTTTGCCAGTACCTTCAAGGCAGCTTCTACTTTGTCCTTTAATACCAGTGGTTCCTCTTCATGCACAACCTCTTGAAATGGTTGATAATATACCAATTCTTTTTGTATAATGACTCTGTGTATTTCTTTCATCTTCTTTTTATGTTTCCTGCATCATTTTTTTCCTGTAGAATCTTTTACCACTCGAGGCTTGAATTTTTTCTTCACTTCCTTAAGCTTGAGAAATACAGAGCATGATCTTCCCTTTTGGTTTTCTGTTTCCAGCTCTTTTCACATGTCATTATAGTATTTGGTTTTTGCCTTCTCAAGCTACCTTTTGAAATCTTCTGTTTAGTTCCTTAACTTTGTTATGTCTTCCTTTTACTTTAGCTGCCCAATGTTCAAGGGCAAGTTCCAGCATCTCTGTTGACATGTAATTTGGCTTTTCATTTTTTCCTATCTTTTTAATAAGCTTTTGCTTTCTTCATGAATGATATCATTGATGTCATGCCACAACTTGTCTGGTGTTCTATTACTTGTGCCTAATGCATTAAACCTGTTCTTGAGGTGGTCTTTGAACTCAGATGGGATATACTCAAGGTTATACCTTGACTGTCATACACTTGTTCTAATTTTCTCCCATTTGAGTTTGAGCTTGCATATGAGAAGTTGAAGGTTTGATCCATAATCAGCACCTGGTCTTGTTCTGACGTTTGATATGGAGCTTTTCCATTGTTTCTTTCCACACATGTAGTCAGTTTGGTTCCTGTATGTTCCATCTGCCTGCAGCCGTAGCCCTGTGGCATCCGATCCCGTCAGATCTCGGAAGCTAAGCAGGGTCAGGCCTGGTTAGTACCTGGATGGGAGACCGCCTAGGAACACCAGAAGCTGTAGGCTTGGGAGAAGGACCTGGCAACCCCCTCCCAAAAATCAATCTGCCATTGAAAACCCTATGAACAGCAGAGAAGCACTGACAATAGTGTTTCCCCTGTTGTACAGAGGGTCGCTATGAGTCGGATACCAA